>WYEA01004594.1:0-17987 GCA_033558465.1 Alcedo atthis
GTTCCCTGAGAAGGCCAAGATTAGCCTTTCTGAAGTCCAGGGTAGCAATCCTGCTTGTGGTCCTGGGTCTGTTGCCTGCAATTCTAAACTCTACCATCTCATGGTCACGACAGCCAAGAATACCTCCTATCTCCTGTTTGCCACGACTTTGCAAAAGTGATAGAGAGTGGTAAGGCGACCACATCAGCCAGTTCACTCATCACTCTTGGGTGCATCTCATTAGGGCCCATGGACTTATGAATATTCAATTTGTATAATTCGTCCTTAACTCAGTCTTCATTGACCAGTGGAGAGTCATTCCTCTTTGAGGCTCTTTTCCCTTCATCCAGGGATTGGAGTACACAGGGACTGGTCACAGTAGTAAAGACTGAAGAGAAGAGCGTGTTCAGCAGCTTGGCTTTCTCTGCATCCCCAGTTATTGGGGCTACTGCCTCATTCAGCAGTGATCTTTCTAATTAGTCTGAAAACCTTTGCTGTTCATATATTTACAAATGCCCCTGTACGTTTTCTTTTGGGTAACATTTTAAATATTTCCTTACAATACTATTTAATGGTTTTTTTAGTTGTTTTGGTTTTTTTTCACTAGGGCTGTGCTTTTTTAAGATGAACAGTGGGAGGGAAAGGACAAGCAGGACTTGTACTGGTGTTGTAGTCTGACCAACAGTTCAGTGTTCAGTTATAGTTAATGGGGTGAAAAGCTCTGATAATGCATGTGATCTGAATAGTTAATGTACTGTTCCTACAGCTAGCCAAATTCAGGGCTTCCTAAGTGTGGTTTATTATTCTAGAAGTTGAAAAAGGAGTAGTTTCATAACATGAACTAAGCTTTTTTAACATATCCACAGAAATGTCAGTATTATTTTAGCAAGTGATTCATAATATCTGTAATACAAAATATTGTATTTTGTATATTCCATTTAATATAGTAACTGGCAAATTATAGTATATCATAAACTGAAAGTTAATGATTTGTACTGCATATCATGGCTGTGATCTCATAATCTTCAAACCACAAGGACTGGAAGTATGTAGTAATTTTAAATACAAGCCTCTTGTTACCAGAAAAGAGGCTATACTCTCACATGTATGATTAAGTATCACTTCCCTCTGCAGTACGCAGCTGATCTTCATGTTTCTAAAATAATCTTGCTGGAACAGTTTGTTACAATTGAGTATAAGGTTTTGGGAAAAGGCAAAGTGCTACAGAGCTGAAAATGTTTAATTTTTACTTCTCTCCCCACAGATATATCCATCCTGTAACAATTTCTAAACTGTCAGCTTCTCCAGATGCTATCAGTAGATGTATTAGAGAGCAGGAACTAGTACTATTGTGCAATTTATAATGCACAATTGAAGCAGAGCAATTGTCATATGATCTATAATGACCTATCATAAATGTCTTCAAAGAGGGTCTTAATTGCTGCATGATTTACTACATGAAGAATACCTTCTCTTTTTTGTTTGGAAGTATTTTGCTGCAGGAAAAACCTTTTCAGCCAGGCTTTTATAGGCCAGTCTTTGAGTTGGTAGCATGCATTTACTAGCTGTATAATTGGTGGCACAGTTCTTCTATCATAAACATGGTTATCAGTTAATTAAACTTGAAATGGAGCTTTGTTCCACAACATGTTTTGTCAGATTGTTTTCCCTATTTATTTATCATCATAAAATTTTATTTTATGACTGGCAGCTTCTCAGCCCTCCAATAATAATATAAATCAAAACAAGATTTTAGTCTTCATGCAATTTCCTTTTGGTCTCAAAATATGAAACCAGATGTTTTTGGCATGCTAAAGATGCTTTTCATCTTTTTTTAGATTCTTTCAATGCAGTCAAAGTAAATGCATTTTTAAAACCAACTTATGAAAGTTACATTTCCTTTGTTCACTGAGTGCAGTCTGGTTTGCATTGATGCAGCAGCAATGAGAGACCTTCCAGATAACGCATAGAATGCCATTGAAGAATTACACATGTGTGTCTCAAACCTCAGACAGCAACAGGAATTGTATTAATAGCAGATCAGTAGGTTTATATTATAATTTAAAACATTATGTACTCTTTTTTTTGTTGTTTGTTTGTTTGTTTGTTTGTTTCCTGTCTAAAGGGTTTAGCAAGCATCTAAAGGAAGTTTGGATTACAGGACAACTTTGTATCCTGCAGTCTGTATACAGTAAGTGGCTAACCTACAATATATGTTCACATATCTAGCAGCCTTTTTCTGAGTTGAAACAGATATTTTTTTTTCATGATGCCCTAACGAACTGTCATCAGTATTTCCTTTAAGCAATGAATCTTTTTTCAGCAGACATTAGATCTGGGCCTAAGGCTATTATGAAAGGACCTAAACATTCCCAGGTGAGCCCCTCTTCAATAATAAGAGAAGCCTTGAAGGGATTTACTGATACTGTAAAGAATAAGAAGTAATAAACAGGAACTGGAGAAAAGTGGGACAGTTGTTATGAACATTTGCATGCCAGTTCTTAGAATCCACTGTCCTATGGTGTGTTCTGGGGAGTGTGGAGAAGGAAGAGGGGGGAGGGTCTGCTTTACAAGCTGGGACTGCAGACAAGCTTCCACCTCTGAACTCAGTGCAAGAACGAAGCAGACATTTGCCCTTAACCCTGCTCTGGTCTCAGGCTTTAGAAAAATCATATGTTTTATGGTGAGACTAAACATTGTCAGCCCCACAAAACTGTAAGCGAATGGGAGTGCTGCACAAATTACAGAAGAGATGCACATTTGCCTGGTTGTGGCATCTGTTAAATCTCTGAGCCTTGTTTATTCAAGAAAAATAAGTCAAGGAAGAGATATGTTGCTGAAAAATAAAAATAAAAAAAAAAAAAAAGAAGTCTGCAAAATGAAATTAAAATAAATGTTATCACTCCAGCTGGTCACTTCACTTACTTCTTCAGATTTTTTGTTTTTATTTCTGGTGAACTTACTTAAACTTTTTTTTCCCACATTTCTCCTGTTTTGTTGAAATCAAATTAGTACCTCTAAAAAGATATATGTATGAATTTTACTGCATATGAAATTTACTGCAGAAATGTGGTGCTTTTCCTATTCTCAAAGTATATCTGTTTCTTTATTGTTTTTTCTATTTGTGTTTTTCAGTTGTAAAAGATAATTAGGAGCTAGGTCTAAAGTAAAAGATTTTGAGTTTCCAAAGAGTACCTATCCAGAGGAGAAAATACTAATGTTCAAGTGTTGGGATGTGGGGTGGAGAATATTTGGTCAGGAGGAATCCAGGGCTATCTAGGAGGAATATTTTTCTTTGACTTGGCAGAAACTGGGGGGAAAAATAATATTTTTATCTTTTCAGTTCTTCAGGATTGGGGATGAAAGGTCCCAGTGACCAAAGCAAAAGCTCTCTAATACAGCTGTCTTGGAGTAGGTTAATTAACAGAAATAAGATAACAAGTGGAAGAGAAGGTGAGTGTGGACAAACTGACAGCTTTCTAAGAGCTTTGATTTACAGTGCTATTGTACAAAGGATGACATTGAAATAAAACAGTGTTTAGTGACTCTCACTTCTCTTGTGCAGAACTACGCAAACTCCTCCCCTGTAAGATTCATATGGCCACCAAGTTACTTACTCAGAAAAGTGCTCATGAGGAAGATAATAGGAAAAGACATAGCTGTTTGGAGGAGTTTGAGTACTGTATCTTTATAAATGCAAGCTTGAATTATTTCATAAGGTGAATACCCTACAGCTGGTAGGTACTTAACGGGTTCTGGGTTTTCTTTGCAATGAAGAAATGAGTACATAGAAATGGCTACCTATTTCTGTATGAAGCTTCAGCTGGTTTTCTCTGGACTGCAGGTCAGGACAAAATAATCTACTAACCTCAGAACAGTCAGAAATAATTTCTTGTTTCCCTCAAAAAAGTAACTGCATTAGATATCATCTATGTGATTGTATATGACAAGCAGGCAGCTTCACTGGCCATTACACTTAAATCTATCTTTCCTCTCACCACTTCTTTGTTAGCCTATACAGGTTCCACTATTTTACCAAAGGAGCCATCAGTGTGCAGATAAATTACAGATATGTTCTTCCTTTCCCACGTTAAAGTGAGAGTATGTTTAGATATAGAATATCTTCTAAGTACTCTTATAATTGCCTTTTTTTTTTTTCAAGCTAATAATAACAATGTATGAAACGAGGAGCAAAAATTATTGCTTACATGTTTTTATAATTGTTTGCTTCCATCTTCTGCACACACCAAGCTGTATGGCTTTACTTATAGGAATGGTTACCTTCTGCTTCATTTGGCAAGATGATGTTTCCCAGTTCTCAACTTGCCCCCCCGAACTCACTGAAACAGCACATGAAACACTGTGCTTTCCATAGAGCAGTGAATGACATCATAATTTGGTGCTATATTTTCATATGCAGATATAATCAAGTACAACCTTGGTTTTGGTAATTAGTGTAAAGAAATTCCTTTGGGGAAGATGAGTATGGGTTAGAGCCTTTGAATGGCTGCAAAACCTCAGAAAGATTTTACTTAGTTTGTGAAATATTCCATTAAACTCTTGTTAAATACATGCAGTAGAGATTTGACATTAACCACCTTCATTCATCATAATAAACACACAAATTTTCCACTTGGAGTATCAAATTTGATTTTTTAATAAGAAACAACTATGTTTATCACAGTTTTCTAAATGCATACTCAGATATCAGAGTAGATTCATAATGTTTTGATATTGTCCAGAAGATGTATGTTTTCTTTCTCTAGTCATTTTTTTTCCCTTTTGCAAAAGTCAAATAAGACTTAACAAGTACCTCCTGCCATATGCTGGTAGGTCAGTTACCTGTGTTATATAAATCTTCACACTGAGAGTTTATGACATTTTAAACTTAGAGCTTCATTCAACTTGATGATTTCGGCAGCAGCCAATTATGGCATTAAACAGTTCACAGAATTTAACCTAAGACCTAAAATTATATAATTTTTGTAATGAGTGATTTGAACCTTTCCCAGTTCATTTAGAGCCATTCAGTTCAAAAGTCTTACCCTTTTTAATTACTTCCTTTTAATTTGAAGCTCCCATGTCTTTATTTCTCTGTTGTATCTACTTATTAAAAATTAAGTATAACAACAATAATAATAATAAAAACATCCTCCAGGCTTATAGGAGATATACGCTTGTCCATATACATGCTATTGGAACAAAAATAATAATAAGTTGTTGCTGTTACTGAAGAGGCCAAAGACTGAAAAGCAATAGTAAAGCAGAAGCTAAAAGACTTGTATGTAGTTAGGAGGTAGGGAGGTGGGTTGGAGAGACCATGCCACAGAAGAAATGGGAACTAAGCAAAACATGGTGTTCCATGAAACTTGGAACAGCAGCAGCATAAGATGAAGAGAGAAAAAGGGATAAACCCCAAATTAGATGACACATAAGCCAGAAAAGAGGTTTGTGTCTCACTACAGATTCACCTAGCACTCTCACTTCTAAAGCTTAAATGCACCTACCCTTTTATGAACAATGCCAGTGCACATTCTGCCAAAACAGATGGAGTTATTTTGAGTAATCAACTTTTAAAAACAGATTCACCCTAAACAGTTTATATGGCAATGTATAGCTTTGTATAAAATAAACTGCACAAAAAAAGAAGATGTAGAGGCAGCTTGTTAACAGCATATAAGGAGTTGTAATGCTTTGCATTCTGAAGTAACAACTTTACAGTTCTTGCGTTTCACAGGTGCTTCAATAAGATTTAAAACCTGGCTTGAACATCTGCAGTGCGCAGTTTGGCAGATCTTGGGTAAAATATATTGCATATTGTTTAAAATAATGCAGTGTTTCAAGTACCTGGAAGGCATGCTGAGGAGAAAGAAAAACCCCCTTGTTAAATATTTACCACTTGAGTCTTGAACATCTGCAATTAGCTAATAATGGTGATGTCAGTGGACACTTCCCAAGGTTAGCTGCCTCAATATTTGTACAGATCTAATCTCAAGTCCTTTTCTTGAGAAGAGGAACACAACCAAACTCAACAAATTGTCATTGACAAATGACCACAGTAGTCTAAGGATAAAAGAAGGGCAAGTATTCAATAAAGAGAACATGAACATTAACAGAATAAACCTGACCTATTTATTATGTTTAACTCTCTGTGATTTCTCCATCCTGGATTATCTATTGGCACTCAGCATTTTTTGATAATTCCCACGGATTAGACACTGAACAGCTGCAATTTAACTCTGGGTTGTTCTTTTGGTTGTTTATGGGTTAGGGTTTGGGTTTTTTTTTTCCTCTGAAGGTATGAGGAAGACTTTGTGCACATTAAGATGCATCATTAGGATTGAGTGCTTTCCAGGTGGCATGGCATTCTGCGTTAAACAGAGTGAGTCTCTGTCTATTTTGCTTACATCAGTTTTGCTAACCGTATGCTTTGTAGTGGACGGGACAATACCAAACTTCTCCAGCCACATTGACTGTACTGCATTGCACAGAGAGCATGTGAATACAAGGGAAAAAAATATTGGGTTTTTCATCACCACTTGTGGCAAGAGGCTCACTGTGGGTCTAAGAGGCACAATACCAGAGCCTATTGGATTAGCAGCAGAGGTGATCTCTGGAGGGTGCACATGGGCATGGCCCCTACTCAGCTGGAAGGAAGGGACTGCAAACCAACCATGGCTGCAGGGTGGTAAAAAACAAAAGGACAAAGCAATGATGGTGCCATTCTCTACATAAACAAACCTGGTAGCCTAACAATGAAATTCAGGTTTGGAATCATTTCTACCCTGAGCTCTTCATCTCAGTGGAAAACTAGAAGAAACCCATTTCATTTAAACTAGCTGACATAAATACACTACTCATACTCTGAGGCCAACCTGTATGAACTACCATGTGTAGTTGTAAACAGAAGAAAATTAGACCTCTGTTTTTAATGCTAGTTTTCTGGTCAAATGGACATAGGCAGACATGGACAAATGAGAAATCTATGTGGTGTATGGGGTATAGATGTGTTTCAATTTTCAATGCTCTAGAGTTTAAGCTTGCTGCAGTTACCAAGTCTATTAGGGAACGGAGAGAGGCTGCTTCTGTTAGGAGGCAAGCTCATGGAGGATGTTGCTTGTTTCTCCAATTCACAATATTAATAAAGAAACAGTTTTGGCATTTTGGAAATCATTCAATATAGCCATTTTTTAACTCATTAGAGTTTCAATTTATTTATTTTTTTTAATGGAGTTATTAAAAACAAATTTAGACATAGTTTTAAATTTTTTAAGGCAACTCCTGTTTAAATCTGCCTTCAAGAATTAAATTGAACAAAACAAGCAAGAAAAATAAAAGAAGATAAAAAAAAGAAACTATTTGTTACCTTCACTGTTTGTTTGTAGAAAATATATTTTTCCAAACTCCTTTGACAGTGTACTGAATACTAGTCATCAAAATGTATATATATACTGTTAAGTTATTAAAGGCATACATGTGTATAAAACAAAATAATTGTATAAATCAATGGTTTTGATCAAATTTTTAACCATTTGGTCCCCACTATTTCCCTATGACACTGAAGAAAAGCTTGTATCTCAATGTCATGAAGTATTTCTTCTCAAATAAACAAAGTGACGCTTGTCACTGTGCATAACTGTGTGTAACATAAAACTCCAAATTTTTAAATGTCAAAAAGGGTGATGATTTCATTAAGGATTGCACCAGACTGTCCATTGACTCTACTGACAGAACACCAAGTGTATAGAACCATGTATATGTGAGATGAAAGGCTGAGAAGAAGGTGGATTTAATTGTCTTCTTTTTTCACTGTTGACTGTTTAGCTTCTTTTCACTCAAGCTGAATAGTTAGCCATCTATGCAAATATGCATTTATTTTTAGGGTTCATATTTAATGCAGTTAAAAAACAATCTGCATCTACAGTACAATTAGTAGAAAATAGTGTTATTGAAGAGTGGCTTTGTAAGTAAAGATATCTGAGATTATTTTCCCCAGCTATTGATTTTTAAGAAAAAAAGAGGAAATCGAGATATTGTGCTAGCAACAAAACAATATGCAGTTATTTGAGGGGGGGACGGTTCCTTTATTAGAAAGATACATACTTTAATAATAAGAAATATGTAAATGTCAGTATTCTTCATATCTCTGCCCCCAAAAATCTTTGAACACACCTACATTCTTTTTATGGACAATACAAAGAAGGATAATAGATGCCTGTAAAAGTAACTAGTGAAATTCTCCATTAGGATAATCTGTCACCCATTTCCATTTTTTCTGAAGAAAGCAAGCATAATCAAAAGCCTAAATGACAAAGAGTTGACAGTAAGATTCTGTAGTAAATGATTCCAGAGTCGCTGGCCTGCGGAGATGCTGAAGAAGTCCCCAGCAGACCTGATTAATTCCAGTTTCTCCAGCTGCCAGGGGAGCAGAGGCTAAGCAGTTTCACAGAGAGGAGCCTATTACCACTACTAGGCTGAAATAGATCTAATCAACTCACAGCCGCTCAAAAGAAAACTTTACAGGTTTAGCTCACTAAGGCAGCGCTTTAAAATGATGACTACAAAGGATCATGGGAGTCTGAAAGCATTTAGTCTTTATTGCAGCTCAAGGAAATTTTCTGCTGTGGTTAGGCCATGCTAATTTACTGAACATGACAATGCCTCCCAGATTGTATGACATCATTTCAATAATGGCCCCAGTCCTCTTAGTTAAATATTACTACTACTACTTTTTTAGTTCTAAATACTTCATTTATTGAACTAACCTCTATCCTGGGATTAATTAGCTTTACTGTTCCAAATCTATAGTCTAGCCTGCTTTATCATTCAGCTTGAATGATGAAGCTGCATAAATTGCCTTGGAGCTGATGGAAAAAAAACATATATTTCTATTAATTCTATTTATTTGTCTGGTTTCAAAGTACTGTGTACTTCACCTGCAATTTATATGCCACTTGTGCACTGCTTCAAACATTTTAATGGGTTTCACAATTTTATAGATTTTAATGATGTTAAAAATTCCTATAGATTGAACATTGTTTATTTTGAGTGACAAAAATTATATATTCAAAACAAACAAACAAACAAAAACTTCAAATATTTTTTTATTATTTTTGTTCATTGTTTCATTTGATGGTTTGGTTTTTTTTAAGCCCTTCAGTTCATAGAGAATGTCAATGCAAGGAGGATGCACATGTAGTTTGTTAGAATAAGAAAATAATTCTGTCAACTTTTTCTCAGTATTCAACTGAAAGACTTCCCTTAACAGATAAAATCTGTTTTGTAAGAACAATCAATATTTGGAAACTCTGAGCATCAGTAGATGTTGTGCAATACACACAATTTGCAAACAGTTCTTTAAAGCTGGTTAGTACATTATTATTTGACCAGCCTCCCAAGCAATTTAAGTTAGAAGCACATAGCAGAATGGCATTTGAAAACACATGTTACTTGTGACCCTGATGGGAAGGGAGGGATGGTGAGCAAGCAGCAGTACATCAAGTTGTGGAGGTTGGCATCCAGGACCAGGAGCTAAGAGTTTGCTCTAAGCTGCCACTTGCCTAAATACAGCCCAACTAGCTAATCGTGGGGTTACCAGCTGTTCTGTGTGACTGCTTTTGTGAAATAAGCTTGGCATTTGCAATTCATAGCACAGTGGAAAAGTGAAGTGTGTTGGAAGTAGCACCATTCACATGTATTTTAGCAACGAGCTAAAAGGCAAGGAGATTGAGCTTTCCCTACCTCAGGAAGCACAATGGGTGGGAAGCATAATGAAAATTTCACAACAGCAAAGCACCCTGGGAAAAAAAAAAGGCTGGAAATAAAATGAAACTTTCCATACAAAATACATCAGATGTATCCTTCAACAAGATTAAAAACCATATACTCAGCTATCTAGTACCAGGTCTTTTTTATTCCAAGCACAGAAATTTTGGAAGTTAACAGGGTAAAAAGAGAAACTTTGCAACAACCCAGTGATCCACTGTAAAACATATACATGAAGAGTCGGCTAAAAATAAAGGAAGAGAGGAGGATTTGTTCCACACAGAGATTCTTGCATATCTTTTAAAAATATTTTAATAAATGACAAGGGAAGTACAATAAATGAGGTAGAACACTGGTTGGTGGTAACAGTTTAATTTCTGGAATAGGAAAAAAAAAAAAATACACAAGGCAAAACAACAGCAAACCAAAAAAAGGAACAAGCAAAAAAAAACCAAACAAACAAAAATACCCACAAAAACAAACCAAACCAAAACACAAAACACTCCTTTATCATTCTGTTTTCATTCAGTGGCATGTCTGGAAGAAGGTAGGAAAAACTGTGTTGTACAAGTCACTTTGGACACTAAATTTAGGTGGGAATGTAAGACAAGGTCCTGTTTTGTAAGATTCCAGGAAAATTGAAATGGGAAATGGTGGAGTACTGCAAATACCAAAGGAGAGCAGCATTTTTGCAATATTCTGTAATCTGGAGATAGCAAACTAATTTAGTTAGGTAGGAGTGAGAGCTACAAGGCTTCTAATGTCCTCAACCGAGTCAGTTGACCTGAGTAGGTTGACTGTTAAGAGCTGGAATGAACTAGAACCAGCAACATGGGACAAAAAGCAGGAAGAGACTTGGGATCTTCACTGAATTAGAATTTCAAGCATTCAGCAACATCCCTAATGAAGGTAAAGACAGGTGAAACTATCATCCAACTGGGACAGCCTGCTGGTACTTGAAGTTCCTGAGTTGTGAGAGTGGTGAAGCAGTGTGATTAAGAGTGGAGAGTGAAGTTTCTTTATTATCTCTGTTCGACATCTATCAAGTAACAACTAGAAATTGGGAACACTACTAACTATCCTTTTTTCACTGTATGAATCTTTGTCTTTCATTTATTTTTTTTTTCCTTTTATTTTGTTCATTTGAACTCCTCCTGTATTTTATGTAGTCCTTCTCTGAGGCCTCTGAGAAGCATGCCTGCTGGATGCTACAGCATTAAGAAAATGCTTTGAGAATTGATACTTTTGCTTCTGTTAGTGGTCTCTCAAAACCACACACTGCTGAATTAGAGTGCTAACACAATATTTCTCCTGGCTGGGAATCCTATTGCTTCTCTGCTCACTGGAGAACTGTAATGGAAGGGGATTAATACTTCTCATGCTTCTCTTACTTGCACGCTCTTAGGTAAAGATTAGTGTGTTTTGGACCACAGCACTCCAAAGATTTCCATCTATTTCTAGCAATACAGCTGTCATGCTCTTGCTTTCTGACTTTTGAGATCTAAGTCAAAGTTCATTAATGTCAATAGAAAGTTTCCCATTCATTTTAATGGCTTTGATCAGGCTCCAGAGAGAACCACCACAAAGGAGTTGTTGCTGGCTTGGAGGAAATATAGGCAAGAGAATGCCATGGAGATCTATTTGTATGAAAGCACATCATGTCATCTTTTCTACTAAAATATATGAGCTTCAAGGAGATGAAAAATATTTAAAACCTTTAAAGTTTCTACAGATTTGGCTGATAACCACTCAAGGTGCTGGAAAGGCATCAGGTCCCCAGGGCTGAGGGCTCTGCCATGTCAGGACACAGCCTGTAACCATTTGACCCTTAGCCAAGCCATCTCTGAATTGGTCCTGACCTTGAAGGACAAACATGCAGGTGATGCCTATGATGCCCCAGTGTGGAAGTTTGCAATGGGCTACACAGCGTAGTTTCCATTCAGGGTACACACTGTGGAGAGACACCTTGCTTATTATTCATGTTGTGATGTTTCTAATGTGTATCTTGTGTCTCCAATCAATGTCATATGTAGCACAATAGCTTGTGAAGCAATAGAGCTGTCAATGAAGGAAGTGGTAATGGACCACAATGAAAGTATTAATGAATAACAGGACCCATTACGGGAATGGTAATGCCAAGATGAAGGTGGGACAACAAATGTCAAATACAAATAAATGTGTGTGTGTAGATAGATATATATATATACAAACATATATATAACATAAATACTTGTGTCTCTATATTATGTTTATACACATATATACATACACATATATAGAATCTTAAAATAGCGTGCATTGTTTTTTAAGGTACATGTTAATTTACCTTGGTCAGTGAATTTTATTTTCTTCCCTGACAGTGTTATGTTATCATCTGTGAATATGTAAATGAGTTATTATAAGCTGTGAAGATTTTGATGGACTTTTAAGAGATTGATCTGGATGTACAAGAAGAAGGGAAATGCTGAAGTATGGCAATGTAGAACAACAGCATTGATAAAATAAAAGGTACATATTTCAAAGAAAATATCAAACTTAATGTATTCTAAATGAAACATGGATGGCTGATTCAAAGATTTTGTTTTATAATATATATATAATAAATATTAGCAAAATCTTGCTTCTATTTTTTTTTTATACCCCTTATGGAGGCATCCTACTGAGTATAATACAATAATATATCCACCCATTGATCTGTCAAGGTTCTTATACTTCTGCCTATGACTGTAGAATCAGAATACTAATATTTAATAGAAAATTGTGCTTTTTCCACAGAATCACTCTGAACACCACAGAAAATAAACTTCAAAGCCCTCAAAATACTATATGATATTATCCTTGTTCATTTATTTTCTGTATGGTCAGTTTCTGTATACTGATTTCACACTTTTTACCACACACTTTAAATGTGTTTTCAAGCAGCTATCATGAACACATTGTTTTGGTACTAATTGCACATGATAAACACATTAGATCAGGGAACACTCTATAGCCGTATTCCCTTAGGTTTGATTTTGACACAACTGAGAACACACTAAGGACAGCACAACAAAGAGTGCTTAAGACATAATTCATTAAATCCAGGTGCTGTGTAAAATGTTACCAGAAAATTTAAAGATTCCCATTTCCCACAGTAACATGTGAAGGGATTTCTGCATGAGGTTTCATAGTCCCTCTAGAAGCTTCAGAAAAAGACCAAAACAGATACTAGCATTAAATCTCAGGCTTATTTTAAGAGGCAACCTCTATTAGTGTTTGCTGTCTTACCCATGAAGCTGGACCTAATATGCCAATTTGTGTCATTACAGATCATAAGCAATTTTCACAAGACTATGTGTATTAATTTCTTTCTTCTGGTTAAGTCCTTCCTTGGGTAATTGTAGTCTGGCTGCTTACCTTCCCTGCCTCTTCACATCTCTAATATGCTTTTCTCTCTTACCCTTCAGCATGAGCTGCTGAAGGCTGCCAGCTATCATGGCCTCACAATTTATCACATTGCTACCACCACCATACACATGGATTAAACACAAGTATTGTGTATTACTACAAAGAATGTAACTTTTCTGATTTTTTGCCTCTGTTATGAGGTGAATACTACAAAAATTTATAAATCTGATAAGGATTTGAGTGGGAAAATTCAGTACTTTACATGGAATAATAAAACTCAGGTGCTATGGACCTTAAAACCTTGTCCTTAAGAACATAAAGTGTAGACTGTTCTTAGCTTAAACCAAGGAACATTGTCAGGTTTTGAAAAAGGTAGACAAGATAATGAGGATATGAGTACAATATGCACATTTAGAATCAACAGTATTGTTTCATTTCTGTTTTAATCTCAGTTTTTAGTTTCTGTTCACAGATTTCTACATTTCCCCATTTGAAATGGAGTATTACTACAAATGCTAGCTACCTATCATCACTTTTTATCTCCATTTGTAAAATCTGAAAGGAAGAAAAGTAAATTAAGAAAACATAATGTCTTGGAAAGGCTACTTAATGTTGTAGAACCCATCAGAAAAATATTGTCTAGATCAAATACAGTTCTGTTCCTAGCAGAAAACTCAGAATTCCATTTTCTAGACAGCTGAATATACATAACTAGGTAATCCAGGAATTACCATGGTCAGGAAAAAGATCCCAATACCTAAAGCCAGACAGCAACAATGGAGGTCTTCAAGTAGACTTTGCAGCTTTTGTTTCTTTTGTACCATAAAGGAGCTGATGTATGGCTCTGACAGATTGCAGATCTATTAATCACAATCCTCACAACCTCTGAAATTCATGGTACATGAGAAGTGTGGTTGTTGCAGATAGTTACATGAACAAATGAAACATATATAGTTTTGGCTTATCAGTCTTGCATGAAGTAGATTTACTAAAATAGAGCAATATAAAGTGTGTGTGGCACACCTTGAATAGATTTAAAGTAGTAAACTGATCTTACAAATATTGCAGTAAATTTTATGTATCTATCAAGGTCTCACAAAGATAAACTGTGACCCTTTACTATTTAACATCTTATCAACTACCAGGAAGAAAACATGAACTGGTGATTGACAAAATTTGCAGATGACACAAAGATTGGAGGAGAGGTAAAAGATCATAAGAGTACAGAATTATTCCTTAGAGTGATTAGAAACCCTTGGTAAACCTGACCTCAATCAAACAAAATACATTTCACTGTTGCAGACCTTTGTGAAGAAAGGCTGTGCTTTTAGGATGGGGAATTCTGGTCTGAGAAGCAGTGATGCTGAAAAAGACTTTGGGCTACAGTGCATAATCACCAGGCTGTAACTTTCCCATGCAGCACCGTGGTTGGAAAGGCTAAGGTATGAAATTTGAATAAATAAGCAAGGAATTTAGAGAAGCATGACCTCTATTATTAAAATCAAGTTCTCTGCAAGTGATCTTTAACAAATCTGTGAGCAGTTTAATCCTTCCTTAGCCAAAACCTGAGCTTTTTTTGAGTAGGCACAAGTGATGTGACATGTTTGTATCCACCTGAGTATCATCTCAAATTAGATGTTGCTATGGGACTACTCAGGACTAGGAGTTTGGAGTGTACACTGTGTGACAAAACAGCAATACAGGTATAAATGTGCTGTTCCGAAGACCATGCTCTTCTCATCCAGAACCTGTTCTCCCAGGATCTTCTTAGATAATAAGTGAACAAGGAAGAAAAAAACAGAAGGGAATTGATTTTTAAAATGCATATAGTTATAATATTCACATCATTTGTACTATTTTCCTCTGTTTATTAAAAAGTCATTGAACAACATTTCATCTCCTCAACTACAGCAAGACACTTAAACAACTTTGCAATGATTCAGGAAGATCATTCTATTTATTTCAGGTATTAAGTGTCTATCACATTGATATCTAAGCACCTACCTGAATATTATACTTCATAATATTGAAAGAACATAGAATTGTTGCAGCACAATCTGTCTGTATTTACTCTATGGCAGCTTAATCACTGATTAAATAGTAGTAACAAGATTGACATATGGGCCACAGGAGAAAGAAAAATTAACTGCACAAAGGTGAATTACTGTAACTATGAATTGTTTCTGTCCTTTTCAGAGCATGATCTTCAGCAAGGGAACCAGGTTGCTTTCTTGAGTTGTCCCTTTAAATGCCACAAAAATAAAATGAAGACAGTGAAGCAGTTTTTTGTTAGCAGTACTTCAGCTGACAGTCAAGAAATCAGATATCGTCCTTTAAAATGCTACTTACATATTAAAGTTACAGTTCTGAGTGGAAAAGGAAATGGTAGTTACTGTTTGAAGCTTTAACTCTGACGATCTCTTGAGTTTAAACAATTGTAAGGACATAGGGTTTCTATGAACTTTTGCAAATTCTGACAAAATAACACATACTTGGGCATTTGGACTGCATCTTCACACAGCTGCAAGACATAAACAAAGTTGTTCTCTACAAAACACCCACTATTTAAATCTAATAATTGGATCTGATAGAGTTCTAAAGAATTAAAATGTAGAATTATGGTGCACTGTATAAAATAAAAGAGAAAAACATTATTAACGGTAGGTTTATACAGTTTTCTATGGATAGAAAGCCAACAAAAGTACAGGTTGGTCGTGCCATCCTGGAATTGCTGTTGTGAGCAATTTCTGGCAGGCAGAAAGGACAGATAAGTATGTAAATAAATGCAGAATTTCATGGAAATAAGAGAATAGAATTAAGTTGTTCCAAAATTAGCCAATAATTTTCAACAGATCAAGATCTTCTGTGATATACATTTAAGAATTAAACTTAAATGAGCTCTTTAAAGTGGTCATGTGTTTTTAATTATTCAAAATGTACACAAATTTAATGAGTTTTTAAATATTAAAACTATTCTCTATTGTCAGTACTGTGAGCTCTTAATTTACAGAGCAATTAAGTCAGGACCCTCATTTATCAGTACATGTGCGTTTGTTGAAAACATAGTCAGTTTTTATTAATTGATGCTATAGAAATACTGAGGTAAAATTAATGTGTATGCTTCAGAGGTCATGCTGGCGATAGTAGGTAGCTAGCAAGGAGCAAGACGTGAGATAAATAAGTAACTGCTGTTCCCTGATTACACTAGAGATAGCTGAAATATTAAGTGGCACGGTGGGCACTACACTTAGCCAAAATGCTTGCAAACAAATGCCCCCTGAGTTTTCTCTGGCAAGCATCTGTCATGGTAGTAGCTGTGAAATAGGGAAACTTCAAAGCTTTAGTTTCTGATTATTAGCAGTGTGTGTAGTGTAATGTTCTTACATTTTTATGTAAACTCAGCGTTGATGAGCTGAGAAGGTAGAATTAAAAAATACTTCAGCTTGCCTTTGTTCTTTGGGACACGGCTGACAGGAATGTTAGCAGCTAGGAGTCTCCCGAGTGTCTATCAACTTGTGAATTACAGGGAGTATGGGGCGAAATTTGCAAAAGAATCAGGTGAATAGCTACAGAATTAGAGCACATTTTTTTCCCTACATTTTCCCTGCCCCCAGTGGTATATCTACAAAAGCTCTGTGACGGCACAAAAAGTGTCTGGAAAGTAGGTTAGGCATAAATATGAGCATAGCCTGGGTGAACAGAGATTTTGGGAGACCACTGGTGGGCTGCAGAGTGTTAGCCCCTTTGCTGCTTGCACTGTCAGAACACCCTAAGGCCATCCTTATCATCTCTGCTATCCCAGCACTATTTGACCAGTAAATAAAAATTTACAGTGCAGATATTCAAAGCACACAGTTCAAGTATTTTTAAAGCAGAGAAAAATCTGGCCAGGCCCTCCTGCTTTAGTTGTCTATGTCTAGAATAAAAACTTTTAATGAATTATACAATATTAAGTGATTATGTTATTGTGAGTCTCTTCAATGGACCCACAAGGCAGTTACAAATGGAAGTTCCACATTTCCCTTGATGTGTCTCTCATTGAAAAACACATATTTCAGCTGAATAAACGCTACCCAAAATGCCCTTCTGTCCTGTGCTCCAGGAATGCAAAATAGCTTGATGGTTAATCTGTTTGAAAAGTGAGAAACTTAAACTTCCTTAAGCCCTTCAATAAGGATATGTCTTTCTGAAAATCCTGGTAGCTTATTGAAAAAGTTGTGGTCTTCTCTTTTGCTGCCAAAAAAAATTCAATAGATTAGAAAGAACCAATATACCTTTTAAGAGACCAGGCAGTTTGGCTTTCTCATGTCATGGTCTCTTAAAATATTTCATTTTTAGTTATTGTTTCACAATATTTATTTTATGCTGGAATAAGGTTAATTGATCTGTGTTTCTTCAGATTGCCTATGTGCCTTTTTGAAGACCTTGTGAGACGATATGGTAATTTTATGGAAGAATGTGTTCCTCCAAATTGACAATTTTAATGTTTATTTTGAACTTTTATAATGGGTGGGGTTTTTTTGTTTTGTTTTGTATTTCTGTCAGTTTCTTTTAAGATTCTTTTCTTTTTACAGCTTGATCTCAGATATTACCTTGCGTTTATTATCTGAAAATAATTTACTTAGAGAAATGCATCTCCATAGTCAATACAGATGCAAGGAAATTGCTTCATTTTTAAGCAATATTCTTAATTGTTCTCTTCGTCTTTAATAGTCCAGTGTCTGACCGAACCATTTGACGGTGCTGCCATCCAGAGAGACCTGGACAGACTGGAGAAAAAAATTTAATGCAATTTAATAAGAGCAAGTGTAAGGTGCTGCATCTGGGGCACAACAACTCCATGTATCAGTACAGGC
>WYEA01004595.1:371-13670 GCA_033558465.1 Alcedo atthis
TGCCCTTTGGAGGCCCCTTCCAGCCCTAACCATTCTGATTCTATGATTCTGCTGGTTAGAGGTTTGCTAAGTTTCTGCCCAAGTTAAACAGAATCCCTATTAATCTTAACCTACTCTAACTGAAAGAATATTTCCACTAGGGTCTGCACTAATCACCAGTTTAAACAGCAAGAAAATAAAAAGCAAGCAAACAAACAAACAAAAAGGATCAAAAATGTGGAAACACCTCCACAACAACCAAATAAAAACCCTCTCACTCTTCTCCCCCAAGACATAAGTAGATATGCTTCAAAAAAAAAAAAAAAGAAAGAAAAAGAAAAACAAATAAATAAAAGTAACTTCTATATAGAAATTTTGGAGACAAGTTTAAACCACCACCATGTATTTTTCTCCAATAACATACACCCAGCCTGATGGGTAAAGAAAATGATCTGTTTATACATCCAACACACACTGAATAATTTAACCACAACTTCACTGCATGTAGTTTTCCAAGCTCCAGAAGATAAAAACTCTTGTCACTGCTTTAGATGCCTTTCATGATGTAACTCTTCAAGTTCCCCAAAAAAATTGTCCCACTCATGTTAATAAATTTGTTGACAATCAAAAATTCTTTGTTTTGGGAAAGTATTTCTTTTTCAACAACAGGATGGATGCAGTAACATGTATCCAGCAGTAATTTCAACACTATATATTGGAAAGAATTTGGCTACATTCTTTATATACCTGTACCCTCATGAATACTGGTGGAACTCTAGATAGAAAATGTGATTACTCCCTTATCAGTTAGTTCTCAGCTAACTGAGAGGGGGCTCAGTTAGGGGCTCAGCTACTCTTTGTAACAATCAAGATGAATATGGACCAGGGCCTTACAATGCCCTAACACACCAGTTTGGTACAGAAATCAAAAAAATGACAGTCATCTTTCCAATCCCAAGCACAGACACAGGCTCAGCAACAAGTGGTTTGAGAGCAGCCCTGTGCAGAAGGCCTTGGTTTTGGTGGCAGATGAAAATCTATGAATTGTTAGGTTGGAGGAGTGAATCTTGCAAGAAGACTTCATAGTGACCTTCCAGTACCTAAAGGGGGACTACAGGGAAGATGGAGATTCTTTAACAGGCACTGGAGTCATAGGATGAGGGCTGATGGCTTTAAACTGAAAGAGGGTAGATACACATTAGATTATTTACTAATAAATGGTGGGGAGACCCTGAAAGAGGTTGCCCAGACATGTGTTTGTTAGTACATGATCTTTAAGGTCCCTCCCAACCCAATGCATTCTGTGATTGTTTACTCATTAGCCTATATGCCTAGAGTAGCAGTAAGCACTTCCATGAATGTTTTAGTAAAAATCTATCCCCTGTTCACCATATTAATATATTCAGCTGTAGCATAAGTAGCTAAAAATGTAAATTTTTGCATTTACTTTCTCAAGTTTTGTGTTGGTGGCTTGGATTTCATGAACTTACCTTGGGAGGATGCATATGGTTCAGTATAATGACCATTGTAATGCAGCTGAGGTGGTGGAGGCATCATGTAAGGCTGAGGCTTGGGCTAAGAAAACAAACATCTTAGTTAAAAAAAAAATCATGATTTATTTTAGAAATGTCTCATAGATTTTTTTAAATATATAATAAATAACATAATGTGTCATATATACAAACATGCAAAGATTCCTGCAGATCTGCAAGGTATGTTCCTCCCATGAGGCCACACAAGAAATAATTAAAAAAAAAAAAAAGAGACAAAAACCACAGGACACCAATCCAAGACTGTATCTTGCCATCTTCCATCTAGGAGAGCCTCTTGGATCAGTCTCCTAGAAACAGGGCAATCAAACTAAAAATAGAAATATTCAAGATACTTTTCACTGCAGTATTGTAATTCCATTATTGAGATGTTACACAGCAGCTTTTCCTACAAGCCAGGAACGGTTCCTCACGTACTAGATTCATCTTTTTGATTGCTTATTTCACCAAAACAGACTAATGTCTGATTCCAAGTCCATAAAACC
The DNA here is from genome assembly GCA_033558465.1 of Alcedo atthis. Taxonomy (NCBI): domain Eukaryota; kingdom Metazoa; phylum Chordata; class Aves; order Coraciiformes; family Alcedinidae; genus Alcedo; species Alcedo atthis. The sequence goes on from WYEA01004595.1 coordinate 2,386, forward strand.
AGAAATACAGAACCATTTGCTGTCCCTACCATAGACATCCTGGATGAAGATCGTCTTCTAACAGGATTCACTGTAACAGGCTGGGTTTGGCTGCAAGAAGAGATTTTATGGTGACAAATGAGTCTTAACAGCACCAAGGCATATTTCCAACCTTGGCAAGTGCTCCAATATTCAGATAAATCACTCTGCATTTCTTGGGAGCGAGGTCCTGTGTTAAAACTGCCCTTCCCCACAGTCTCCAAAGAGCTCTGTGTGTAAAACACCATCACAGACAGCACAAGCAGAAAAAATCCTCAGTTAGTTCTTTGCCTCTTTTCTGTGAGGCATAAAAGACCAGCCACACAATTGCTAACAGAATAATGTGATGCTCCAGGTGTTCCAGGAACCCTGAAGGGCAACAAGTGCATGAGCACCTGCATGGTCTAACATTGAAGCTAACAATAATTTGTTGGGTTGCCACTGAGGTGCTCAGTAAACTGAAGCTCCTTCTTCCCCACCCAACACTGCTCCTGTAGTCCACACCCTGCAGCAAGGCAGACATCAACAGGCAGCAGAACAAAAACAAACCCAGGAACTGGCAGGTTTCAGAAAGAAAAGCTGATTTTTCAAGCTCACCCTTTGGGAAGTGAAGGACGAGAAAGGATTGGAAAGCGTGGAAGGGAAAGAATGAGGGAAGATTTCTGAGAGCCCTCATCAGGTGAAGAATCCAGGGAATCTCTAAAGACAAGGTATGGAGAGATTAAGGAAAAAACCTACAGCCCTGAACTTAATACAGGCATGCATGAGACAGTTGCCAGCTGCAGGACCAGGTGACAGGAAATCTTAAGAGTAACCACAAGTTTCTTTGAGGACTTTACCTTTTAATAAAACCATGCTGTGGTGAAAAAGGTAAAACAGAAGTTTTAACAAAAAATAGTTAAAACTTCTATTTTTTAATAGTTAAAACTTCTATTTTTTACAGAAGTATAGAACTGGTGTTATTCAGGTAGCAAAGTGCATGTTCCACAACTGCACTGCCTTCTACCCCTGCCTCTCACCCCTCTCAAAATGCTGTCACGTTTACAAGCTTAGGGGGGTGAGGTCTCCTCTGTTCCAAACTAATCTTACTCTCCTAAAATAAGTTAATATTAAGCACATTAGCCAGTCATCTGTGGTATGAAATGTTCCAATATCTTTCTACTGGCCTCAGCAAGTTTTAGACCAAGCTCTCCACAGCTACCCTCTGATGCACAAAGAGGAAGAATGGAACATTTGGCAATCATGCTTTGTGAGAGACTCTTTCTGGGTCTAATTCTTTATTCCTTGACTGAAGTAACTGAACTGAAGGGAAAGCTGTTGCAGTGGAGTAGCTCAAATTGCAGTCTTTGATTTACAAGTTGGAGACCACCCATTTAAATTTAATTTGATGAATTGTATTACATTTACTTTGCCCTGGTGCTACTTGAGCTCCACAGATTCCATGGATATCCAAAGAACCACATACCTCTCAGCTGTCAATCCAGCACATTTCACAAGTGCTTCACATACACTCCCTGCCCTTCTAAAAGCCTCTGGAGTGTCCTTTTAGAGCAGTCCACCCAAACCCAGGCCAAAATCCCAGCTATTCCAGTAGGTCACAAGCATTTTAGCAATACCAGCTAACTAAAAGCAGCTAAAGTCTGTCATGGCAGTGAGATCCAGCAGTGGGGCCAAAGACTGCTATTTTTGGTGAGATTTCAGTGATTAATATTGCCTTGTTATAAAGCAGTGCTACCAGTTTCTCAAACATGTTCTTTCTCAAAAAAAAAAAAGAAAAATGGTTCATTAATACCATCTAAAAAGGACAGTAAAAAGATTACAAAGGTCATAGAAGATTTCACTTCCCAGTGGAAGCTTCAAGGGCATCAAGAGTTTGTACTGAATTCTACTTACAGGCTGCATTTATTGAGTCTGTAAAACTTGTGTCTAGCCACACACATCCTCCACACATATTTTGCTGTTTCCATATCTTCCTGCCAAAAAAACAATACAAAATTTTGCATATTAGGCCAAGTATGCATACCCTTCAGTTGCTTGCAGACAAACCATTGACATTTTTAAGATTCTTAGTATTTTTTTAATATAAAACTTTATTACTGTCAGCAGCTTTTCCTTAAAACTGTACTCTGCAGGCCTGACTTGGTCTAGGTTGCATTAGATGATCTCCTAGCTCCCTTCCAGCCCCTGACATCTGTGATTCTGTGAATACTCTAGCCTAATAATTTTATTAGACTGATGAAAGTTGAAAGTAGAAGCCTTTGTTGAAGACACTCTTATCAGCTGTGACACTAGTATTTCAGCAAAGCTCTCAGACTGTATTTATCTTTAATTGCCACTGATTTAAAAATTAAAAATCATGCTATAAATTCTATTGGAATGGATTAAAATATTTATGACTACCTGAACTACCAAACTTGTGTATGTACTGAACAGAAAAGGTGGTGTTTTTAATGCCTTCCCACAGAAAACTATCCAGAGACATTATTACTACTTTTGACTAACTCACACAGTTCAAATCTGTTAAATATAAAAATCTAGTGAGATAAATGAGCAGTCTTCATTTATGTCTTTTATTTACTCAAACCTTAGTGGAAAAAAAAAAAAAGGTAAAAATTCTACTCACAGTTTGGAATTGGATTGTCTCTTCTTTATTTGCCAGCTCTAGTGCAAAAAAGGATTTGTTGTGGGACATGTTGGCAATATCATGCCACCTGCAGACAGAAGGGGTAGAACATGACTGGCAACATCTGATTTTCTAACCACAGAAAATGCAACTGAAGGACAGAACCACCTCCAAGAATATGGATAAAGAACAGAGGACAAATAAAAGGTTCATTAATCTCTCTGAACAAGTTGCAAACACTTCCATAACCAATAAATGTCTGCTGAAAGGAAAATTCATAGGTAACTTCTGAAGATGTGCAACATGCATTGTAATATATTGCTTCATTCCTACTTGAAATTCTTAGGTGTTCTTTAAAAAACAAGAACAACATCTTTGTAATGTACTGATAAATAAATCTGTCTAAAGTCCCAACTGCTTGAAAACAAATCCTAGGGGAAAAAAACCAACCCTACAGTAAACAAAGCCACTGAGGCATTATTATACATATTTTTCTAGAACACTCTTGCATATTGACAGATGAGGAGAAGTTTGATAGCAATAAATACAATACTATATATTTATTCAACTTCTTGTAAAATATAAATGTAGTTTGACCCAATAGTTAAGACTATGTAAGCATTATTTAAATAAACTCAGATCATTGATTTATTAAAGTATATTTGCAGTGCAGAAACTGCATACAGGACTGTCTCTAGAGGTATTTAGATGTATTTTTGTTATGCAGATATGGCATTTTCTATAGCTACTCAATGTCATATGCATGAGGCATTTCCCCATTTTGAGACAGAATATATTTAAGGCCTTGTTTCACAGGCATTTATGGATGCAGTTATGCAAATACCAATCTGAAGTATAACCCAGCCTTTATAAATTGTACTAGTGGGCCATTTGCTGGTGCTTTTTTCACACCCAGATACTATGATATAGACCTGGTAGAACTGCCCAGTCATATAACAAGCAACAGAGCAGAAAATGGAATCCTGAAACTGGAATACAAACACTTTCTGATGCTCTGCATCGTGCAACTTTTTTTTCTGATGTTTACACAGGCACTGCATGCATAATTCTTTGTGAAACTATGTGAAATGCTTGGACAAAGCTTTATTTTCTCTTGGAAAGTTCTTCATTTGGAAAAGTTCATTTTGAAAGAAAGCAGAGCTGGGCATCTCTACCACTCTTCACAATAAAAAAGAACCTGGCATCAGCTCTCCTGTCATCATCAGGGACAGAGATTTATGCTGGACAGTTTACAGTACTGAATTTATCACTTCTATTAATCTTACCCCTAACAGAAACAAGTACAGCTGCTGCTTTCTCCAACACCAGAAATTCCCCACAAGTTTCAGTAACCCTTGGGCCACAGGATATCAAGATTCTGATCACATTCATCCAAAAATTCAACACTAGAAGATTAAAGTCAGCTAAGAACAAAGGTTTTATTCTAGTGATAACTACAGATGATTAAGAGCCATTAAAAAATAACCTTGATATGCATTTTTAAAATTTATTCCAAATTCTGTCCAAAGATGCCCAAGCAACCCCTCCTGAAGTCAGCAGGAGCCATTAGTTCACATGACTAAATGTCAACAGGTAAGATGCAGACATGCCAAGTCTTTAACTATCAGAATATTAATTAATAAACTAAAAAAACCCAAAAAGTATGAATCCAAAATAATGAAATAAATGCTGTCATGGAGGTTCTGAGCAACCTGATCTAGTAGAGGATGTCCCAGCTTACTGCAGGGGGGTTGGACTTTGGAAGTCCTTTCCAACCCAGGGCATTCTATGAATCTATGTGCCTCTCCTCTATTTGTTTTCTGTATAATATATGAAAGGAAATCCTGGATAATTTTACAGGTTAGTATTTCTAGATAAACTGGTATCAGTTTAAGATATTCTGTGTGCAGGCAATTGCTCCTTTTTAACTCAATAAATGTTTTGCAAAGGAATGTGTATTAAATGTTCATCTCTTGGCATTCATCTGGCTTAAAGAGACTCATCCTACAGTAAATACACTGAAAAATTCCCATGAACTTCAGTACTCACTGTAGCATGGTGACTACTACGTTTGGTTTTGAATGAATAAATGAACAACATTATTAATAAATGCACAAGATAATAAAGAGTGACTCGTGCTGGTGAGGAACACACAAAATATCTGTGCACTCTGCATTGAAAGAAAGAACAATACCAACCTAAATATGACAGGAGGACGACCATTTTTGTGTTTCACAAAGATGCCATCAAGACATGCCCCAATGAATATGTCACTCCCTTGGCTGTCCTGGAAGAATTAGCAAAAAATAATAATAATAATAATAAAAAAAAGCAAATACAGAAAAAGTCTTTGAGAGCGAAGTTACATGAGAAGCAATTACTTGTCCAGTTTTGGGGGAGAAAGCTAGTATGGGTTTTGAGTTTTATTTCTTTTTGGCAGGAAGAACCTCTTCTACACAGGGAAATAAAGCAACTGAGATGAAGAACAAGCCCTGTTTACCTTTGCAGGATAGGTCTCTTCACCATAGCCCTCCATCCTCTCCACTTCCTGCATATACAGCATTTCTGCATCAGGAGGAGTAAGGCCTCTGTCAATGAAAACAAAGATCAGCTGATACTGGCAATAAGAAGAAAACATCTTCATTTTTTTCTGACTGGCACTGTCAAAAATGTAAAAGCATCCCCAAGGCATCTAGGCAACCACCAAATCATGGCTGTTTTCATCTGTCCCAATGGCTGATTTGTCTCAGCCTTTACACTTTGATTCTAGTTCTTTCCCTTGGGCATCTCTAGGAGCAAAAGGCAACAAAGGCCAATTAAATTACCACCTCTGCTGATGGACAATTACCACTTTCTTCAAATCCATCACTGCCACCACGTTTTCTCACTTTATCAGAATGATTGTTGTGGAACAGGTGTTACAGACTTGAATTTCTCCTACTGCAGCACAGCTATTTATATGCTGACATATATGATATATATGACATGTGTTTATTTGACAATCTGATGTTTGCTGCTTCACATCTCAGGAAAGGGACTCTCATTTCCTAAAAGCTGACAGAGTTGTAATTACAACAGTTTGAAAACATGAGGACAAGAGCTGTAGGTAAATAGAATGTTTTGTTTAATCAGACCAACTGGCAAAAACAGTTTCACAGACTTGCAGTAAGTTATTTCCATAGTCATTCTTTTCTATTTTCATTCAGAAAAAAAAAAAATCTTGTCATTTTAATGGAGATTTTTCAGTGAAAAATTTATTTAGGTGGGAGTGAAAGCAGTGCAGCTGTGTTCTGAGATTCCCATCAAAAATTAAGCAATATTCCTGAGCAATCCCATCAAAATTAAGCAATAGTTTCAGAAACTGTACCTGTACTTCTGGTGCAGCAAGGCAACTTTTTGTGTTGCTTCTTCCAGGATTTTTTCTTCTTGTAGCCAACCCTAAAGGCAAGACAGCAGTTATAGAATGGTTAAAGTTTTTGTGCAGGTGAATCAACCCTCCACTCTAGCCTTAGAGCTTATACACTGTAATGTGGACACAAGCAATATAAACACTGTTTTCAAGTGGGTTTGCTCACTTTCCCATCTCCATCCCAACCTTGTTTTCAGGGTTAGATGGTTGAAAAGGCCCTGCTACATCTTTGCTTCTGTGTAATGTAAAGTATCACATCTCACACAAGCCTCAAATAAAACCTGCTAGTGAATTTGATACTGGAGTCTTTAATAATGATTTGAGGTAAAGAAAGATTTTAAACTTATCAATTTAAAGTACTTACCACTGGAAACAAAGCAAATCTCTGTAGAAACTCTTGAGATTCATACTGATCATAGTCTCCAAAATCAGCTGAAAAACAGAACATTGTTTTAATTCTAACAATTGTAACAAAATGATTTAATAGCAGATTAACTACAGCAGGATCTTCAAGTAGTAAATCTCCATTTACCTGAACTATAAACTGAAAGTAAATCAATGGAACAAATTAACCAGTAAAGTTTATTAGAAGAAAATATAAAACACATTCCTTTTTACCTTGTTAAGAAAAACTGACAAAATTTTGATAAAATCCTTGTGGATAAAAAAAAAAGAAGAAATCCTAAAACAATCAAGAGTGTTGCTCCAAGTTCCTTTGTTCCTTGGGGGTTTTATTTGTTTTATTTTTAATGACAGAACAGTTGAGGTTGGAAGGAGCCCATGGAGATGGAGCCCTAAGCAGGTAGATAAAACAGCTACTCCCAAAAATATAAACACAATCCCCAAATAAACAGGTCCTATTTACATTTCCACAATTTCTCATCCATAACAGTATCATTTTAGAGGCATTTAGGAATTTGTATTATGCATTAACAACCAATATCCAAGTGATTTATGGTGAAAGGGGAGAAGCTGTGACACACACCACAGACACAGCACTTGAGATAAAGCAGCAGTGTTCACAATTAACCTACTGTAATTATTTCAAATATGGATAATTTATGAAACTGGTTCACTCCAAACAGCAAACTACTTCTGTTTATTCACCAGCTGAAATTAGTTAACCTGCTTGGTATAAGCTCCTTTAGTCACTGGAGCACATTAATTGAGAACCTGCACTTTTTTTAGGGTGCTTTTGCACTGTTATCAACACAGAGTTTCTCTCTTATACAAGGCTGAAAGAGGAATGTGAAAGCCAAAAGGATAAATATTTTCCATTTGGAAAGAGGATTATATTGAAAGATTTCTATAAACAACTTCCTAAGCAGAGAGACATTTACACTGTCCAAAGATATGAAAATAACAAAGCAAGATTTTGTCAGTTGAAGACCATTAAATCCTGGCTTGGATTAAACAGATTCACTGTTATATAAACAGGGCACTAATATAATTCACCCTATTCCACTGGGAACTGCATCTGCAAAAAAACTTTTATTATCATTTTTAACATGATACTACCAACACATCATTAAAAAAAAATAAAACAAACTAACAAACCACAGCAACTAACTGGAAGTTGTGTGTACTGGTATGATTTGGAAATTGTATGTACTGGCATGATTTGGAAGGTGTATGTACTGACATGATTTTAAGTCCCTTTCAGTTTTGGCAGGTGTACAATTTCTGTTAGCTCCACTGGAATGGCTCTCACTGTGAGGCAACAGCCACACTAAACTAAACTGTTGCCATTAAAAACTTTTCTTTTGAGAGCTTGAAGATGGAACAAGCATGTTGTCAGGGCAAAACATCCATGGTAAGCAGACAGACTCAGGACTGGTGGCTCACTGGTGTATGCTCTGGCCCATCTGACCCCAGTCAGAAAAACTAAAGCAGCCATTTTCATGTAATTATCACAGAAATGGGTCTACAGAAGCAAGCTGAACATGGAAATTGCATACTTGGGCACTGCCTTGGAATAATCTTAGGTGTTGGGACATCTGGGAGAAAAAGTGGAGATACACATGCTACTGGACATTCAAATTTGCTATTTATTAAAACATATCTCCTTTTCTTGTTACCATGCCAGAATAAAGAGTCTCCATTAACAGGAAGATGTGGAAGGTCTCAGGAGGTCAGTTGACTAAAGCCTTTGCCCCCAAGGGAATTTCAGTGTCCAACACAAAGCCAGCTCCTGAAAATACATGTGAAATACCCAGCTCCACCTCTGAGTGGAAGTGGTAAGGAGTCTGGATGGTGTCTTTGAGCAGAGAAAACATGCAGTATAAAACAGACCACCAGAGTTTCTAATCAGCTAATTCACACAATTCCCTTACTCACCCTGAACAGCTAACCCAGCCAGATGTATTGCTTGCTCCAGTGTGCAGGGAATGTTGCCCTCCAAGATATCCTTCTTCAGTTGCAGATAATACTGATACCTACGTTGGGAAAAAAAGGAAAAGCTCAGAGGGGCTTCTTCATTTCAAGGCAGTGCAGGTGAGTGTGCTTCCATTTCCCATTCCTCTGCATTCCCTGCTTTGTGCAGAGTAGTTTCATTATTTATACCCACTTGAATTCCTCCATTAGCTTCCAAGTATCACTGGAGAATAAAATACTGCTACCTCTTAAAACAAAAGGATCTTCACAACTTCTACTCTTAGTAATGTTTGGATTTTTTAATGTTCTCTTAAGAATGTTTGGATTTTTACCTCTTCCTTGATATTCTTATTGTCTCTTTTTGCAGTAATGCTGTAATTAATGTTCTTCTTCACAGTAATGCTCTCTTGCAGCATTCTCTTCCAGCAGAGATAAGGTTGCACACCCCTTCCATCACAACAGTCACTTCCATGTTTGCATTACAACTTCTGAGCACGTTTTGTTCCCACTTTCAAGGCACCTTTTTTTTTTTTCTCTTTAGTATGACTTTTTCCTGAGTCATCTCTTGGACATGAAGCCACCTGTAGCTGCAGCATTTGTTCACAGTGTAAACCACATTTTTTTTTTAATTCTTCTGCAGCTTTCAGTCACCCATGGAACACCTCACCTTGAGCCCCAAACACCTCCAAACTCAAAAAATGCCATTATAGCTACACAGACTTTGCCAGAAAGGACAGTTTGCTATAAAACTGGTTTTAAAAGCCTCTTAACTTCCTCATATTTTGTGTGTTAACTCTTGTGAAGTAAGGCTTTACTGCTGAGCATATGAAAGCATATGCTGCAATTCATTCAGTCATCAGAAAGGTCAGGTCAGCTCCACACAAATTTCCACCAAGCTAAAAGATCTTCCCTCACTATTTAGCAGCCTGTTAAGAACAGTGACATTTTATAAACACTGTTTGGACTCTTCTGTATCCTACTATAAAAAAATATTACATATTGCCATATGACAGCTGCTAACACTCTGATACAACACACAAAAGAAGAGCTGGGACTAAACCCAGGCCTTAAAAACAAGCAAACAAACAAACAAACAAACAACAGAAAGGAAAAAGGCACCACGAGGCACTTGGGCATCCAGTCAAGCACCAGAAACTCTTTCCAAAGAGCTGCTTTTAAAATTAAACATAGAGAAAAAGAACCTTGACACTACCTCGTAACAGTACAAACCCCATCCCTTTGCCTGTGATAATTCTATTTCCTGGTATACCTTAAATATATCATTTGCTTAAGCACACTCAGTCTCATTTCATTTTAAAAGGCATGAAGAAATGCCACAGATTTCTGAAACCAATCCAGTCTCTCACTGTCACACATCAAAGCAAGCACCACTCTCTAGGACTTGAGTGTGAAGTTGGCACAGAAATTCCTGCTCTCTGTGTGACATCAGACTGCAAAACCATTGTTAAAGCTCCAGCACACACATCAGATTCTTTAAATAAATGCCAGAGAACAGTCAAGGTTTTTCAGGCAACTTAGCTAGTGAATGCAACACCATGACATGCACCTTACTCTAATGACATTTGCCTGTCAATAAACCATAACATACACAAATTAAGATACTAGAAGCCAATCAACAGGCCCATAGCAATAACCAGTCAGTATATATGCTTGATTTTACTTTTCCTGTTCAGCACTACTTAGATGTTCCCTAGATTCACAGCAGAAATGCAGATGATACCAAAGCTAACATCCATCTTCACTGCCTAGTGGTACACAAAAAAATCACAAGCTGAAGCTCATCCTGTAGTTTGCCAATGTATTGTACTGAAAGTACTGAAAACATAATAAAGGAAAGCAGAGCTCAATAAAATCTTTATGTGCTTTTGTGCAGAATGGACATCCCCAAATGCAACATGTTGCTCTTCGAAACAAAAAAAAGAGTCACAAACATGAAGGGGCTAAAACAATTAAAAAGTCTGACCATGCAAACATGCCTCTCACTGAAAACAGCTTTGAATGGATTCCTGACAGCACCAAAGAGTTAGTTGTTTGCTTTGTTTATCACATATTTGAAATATTCAAAAGGGAAATAAATACAGTTTATTTTAACTGTGATTAAACATAATTTCTGAGAATTCATAATAACTGAGATTCAACATAAATTTTGCCTAAAGTAAAAAATTCTGAAGAGGTGGAGACAGTTTTTCAAGTAATCAGACATATTAAAATGCTGAAAGAAAAATTACAGGCACTGTATAGACACATTATATATGAAGTCTACCTGGTAATCTCCTGCTGAAGCTGAGAAACAGAAGGCACATAGAACACTACTCCAAAATACACAGTTGGCTCCAGGGCATATTTGTCCAGCTGCTTTTTCAGGGGCTTGTCCAGATCTACCCATCTGCGCTGGTTCTGCTTATTGTAATACCACAGGCTGAAATAGGTAATCTGCAAAACAGGCATTGCAAGGATGGAAAGAGTTAACACTGTGATATTTAACTACATGGTATGAAAGCCTCACTACTAAGAAACAAAGGTTTTAAAACACAGAGTGAGGCTATGAGTTATTGGAAAGATAAGAGCACTGGAAAGACATTTCGTACCAAAAGCAGATGTTAATTCCATGTACATAAGGTCCCCCATCTAAAACATTGCAAATAAAGAATAGGTTGGGTAAACAGTCCCTGAGCCTGCTGTGGCAATTCAGATATTAGGGAAGTGAGGAAGCCAAACAGAAAATGGCACTGGACAGCAGGAGAATCACAGCATCACAGCAGGTCAGGGGCTGGGAGGGAGCTAGAAGATCATCTAGTGCAACCCCCCTGCCAGAGCAGGGGCACCTAGACCAAGTCACCC
>WYEA01004597.1:0-11522 GCA_033558465.1 Alcedo atthis
CTCGGCACTGGTGAGGCCTCACCTTGAGTACTGTGTCCAGTTTTGGGCCCCTCATTACAGGAAGGATGTTGAGGTACCGGAATGGGTTCAGAGAAGGGCAACAAAGCCGCTGAAGGGTCTGGAGTGTTTCTCCTATGAGGATAGGCTGAGAGAGCTGGGATTATTTAGTCTGGAGAAGAGGAGGCTCAGGGGGGACCTTATTGCTCTCTACAGATACCTGAAGGGAAATTGTAGGGAGGTGGGGATCAACATCTTCGCCTTAGTTAAAGATGACAGGACGAGGGGGAATGGCTTCAAGTTGCACCAAGGGAAATTTAGGTAAGATATCAGGAAGAATTTCTTTATAGAGAGGGTGGTTAGGCATTGGAATGGGCTGCCCAGGGAGGTGGTGGAGTCGTCATCCCTGGAGATGTTTAAGAACCGCATAGATTTGGTGCTGAGGGACATGGTTTTCTAACCATAGCTTTAAATGAGATCTCTTGCTTTTTAGGTGCAAAATTTTCTAGTAGGGGTGCTGCTTCTACCGGTTAGGGAAAAAAAAAACCAACAAAAAAACCAAACCAAAACAAAAAAAACCTCACGTCTAAGAATCTTGCAGTTTGAATGGTAGACACAGAAGCCAAAGTGTTTTGGCAGGTGTTTGGGAAGTTGTTAAACTGAGTTTTTCAAATGTAGGAAAATATTATTTTCTATTAAAAAAATTAAAAAGATTTATTTATTGATAAATGCTTGCTCTTTTATTTGTAGTGAGATTTAAAGGTCAGAAAAATGGTTTCCTTTTTAAATAGCATAGAGGCACTTGAATACTACTAATGCTATAACCTACAGTTATCCAATTATACATTTCATTGAGGGATTGGCTGGAATCCAGGTGCAGTTAGAATAAAAGGCTCCCTCTTAGTTAAGTCTGTGTGAAAGTTCACTGCTTGCAACTGAATCTGCAGTACCTTACCTATTATACTTTAAAAAAAAATCCAGCAAACTGAAATAATCAGCAGTGTGTTATTTATAGGCAAGTAATTCTTTATTTAGAACTTATTTGTTTCCGCTTTAAAATTTACTATCTTCTTGTGGAAATACAGGTCTATGCCATTGTTTTCCCATTGTTTGCTTTGTGTATTTGGTATGTATTGTTTTGGTGGGAATGATATTGCCAAATGCGTTCTTATCATAATTTCACAATAACATTAAAATGATTTATTTGATTTTGAAAAAAGAAATATAAGTGGTGGCTGGGATTCCTGGGATTTTCTGTAAATTTAAAAATCCAAGCTTCTCTGTGATACTTGCCTCATTTAATGGATTGCCTGTGGAAGATTTCATCTTTAAGACTTCTGCTTGCTAAATGCTCTTCACTAATGAGTTGTCTTCCTCTTGTAACTCCACTTAGCTTTCCATATAACTTTGTGCACCTGTTCTTTCTCTCTCGGGAAAGATGAGAAATTAGAACTGGAACTCCCCTTGTACTGCATATATTAAGATGCTCTCTGCTATCATCTCAGCAATCCTTTCAAAAGTAATTTATGTTGAAAATCAGCTTTTTACCCTACTATGGACTTCATTACAAAATCGGTAAAGAAAAACAGTAAAAGGCGTGCTCTTGTAATGAAGATGCAGACATTGCTACAGTTTTCTCAGTCTTTATCTCCATAGGTTATTGGTATCTAGTGGTTAAACTACTACACCTGTTGAGCACAGGTTTGATGCAGATGACTGCTTGAAGATTTTGTATGGGCTCAGAGAAGAGTTGCCGTTTCCCATGATCTTCCTGGTCAGTTTTGACAGTTGTATCTTTGGGCAAGTGCAGGCCTTACATCAATGACAGTTCTTTCTTGTGTCCTACTTTATTCACACTCTCAAAGCTACATGTGGTTGGACAACCTATGGTTTAACACAAGGCCTGTAGCTGGCCTGTATTTTCTGAGACATGTATCATACTACATTGTTATACCTAGATTAATGCATACAGTAAATAAGCAGGAAGTCTAGCTTGGATTCAGAACCACTGGAATGGGATTCCAAGGCTATTTTCCCTCTTTTTTCAAATGTCTGGTTAGACCAACATATCTATATCTATCTAACCATACATAGATAGATCTGCTCGTACAAGTGATTTGCTTTCAAAATCTGGCATATCTCATTCTTCCTTCAAGTATGGTAGGGATTTCTCCAGGTGTGAATTGAAAAAAAATGTTATTTTTTTCCAGTTCTCACTCTTCTTGGCGCCTTTGGAAGACAAGAAGAAAGTTTAAGATACTGTAGGACACTAGATACAGCAGGCCCAGGTAAGATCAGATGGGTTACCCTGACAGTGCACTGCCACAAGACTACCCCCTCTCACTCCAGAGAAGTGAAGGAGACAGGTCTGTAACTGGCAAGTGCAGAAATTCAGTAGCCATTCATATCTTTGAATATTCTTTGTCTTTTTTGTCCTCCTTCACGGGGATAAATTATAATAGTTATAATAATGTCCTCAAAAGTTTAGTGACAGAAAACTAGGAAAAAAATCTTCCAAGAAAAGGAGTCTCCATCCTCAGGAAAAGGAGGCTTAATTTTGTTTACCTCCAGGAACTCCTTAAATACACTTCTCATGTGGCTGTCTTACATTCCTAATCCAGCATCTGGCTTTCCTAAAGGGTTTATGCCTTAAACCACTGCTCTGGACCCACTGGTCATAACTGCCTCTATTTTTGGGAGCATGTTCATTCAGTTGAGGCAGTGCCACATAATCAGCTTTTTGATCACACCTAGCAGTCTCTGTCTAGTAGAGATAATAGCAGCTACTCACCTGCCACTATGGATGGCCATGGGGCTGCCCCTTTTCATGTGAAAGGAGAAAGTAAGCAATAGTCCTGGCTGGGGATGATTGAAAGCCCTTGAGGAGTGTTTTAGCTTGGGGCTGCATTGAACAGCATGACTCTATCTACACTTAGACAAGTTGGCAGTGAAACCCTCAGAATCAAACTTTCTCCCTCGCTCTAGAAGTGCCTTTCAGGGCAGAAGCTGTTCTACCATGGGTGCATCCCTTCACTTTTAATGTAAAGAGTAGTGGAATATCTGAGGTTGAAGCCTAGTTTGACATCAACAATAGATTTGTAATAGTTCTTTGAATTACCAAACACAAATAAAACTAGACACCATCAATGTAAATATGGGTTGGTGTTGGTTTATTGTTCTTGATATGTAAGAAGCTTTATTGTACAACTTAGACAACTTTAAAATGGAAAATGGTTAAAAATGTTTATCAAAAAAAAAGCATGTTCTTAGAAAATTATACTAGCAAAACATCAGGAGGAGGGAAGCAAGAACATCTTCACTGTGCAAACATTTTATAAAAATAGAAATACTAACTCTACAGGTAGCATTTCATGATAAATTATTTAAATAGCATATCTACACAATTATGTGACTTACTATTACAATGGCAAGGAGAAAAATAATTTATAAACATACAAGCAATAGTATACAAGATGACAGGAAAAAAATAACACAACAGTAGAAATTGTATTTAACATTTTTTTTCCAATGACATTACCTTACTGGGAATACATTTTCTGCAAAGAAATTTTGACTATGTACAGCATTAACTCTTTAGTACTACAGTAGCTTTAAAGTTTGTTAGACATTTGAACTCTGCTTAATCCAAAAGTTTTTCTCAGTCACACAACGATGAGGTAATATTTGTACGTAAAACTTTCACTTGTGTTCCTTTCTTTTCCTTTTTTGAAAGGACAAGGAAATATTCTAGGTATAAGGATGCTGCCCCTTCTGTTAGGGAAACCAGTCTTCTTTTAATAGACCATCAAGCCCCCTCCTTTTGCAAGGAGCTCCTGAAATTGTCTATTCCATGAAAAATTCCTTCTTTTGTAGCTGCACAGCAGTAGTTAAAATAATTAGCTGGTTTGAATGGTTACTGACTGAAATCATTGTGCTGCTCTGCAGCCTCCTCAGGGCAGATATTTTGATTTTGTGTTAAGCTACTGACCAGTAGTGAAGTACTACAGACATTGCCCAGCCTGAAATAATTGCTAGGATGGCAAATGGCATTCCTGAATCTCTACCACTAGAGATGAGATAGGAACTGCTACCAGTTAAAGGGACCTGGGCTTTAGCAGTGCAGAACAGTTGCACCTGCCTGGCTGCCAGTTGCCTTACACAAAGAAAGGAAAAGCCAACATTAAACTCAAGACTGAGAAAAACAAACATCCTATTTCCCACCCCACCACTTCTCCCTGCACCTCAAAGCCTTTATGGGAAAACTTTGTAACAAGTACATCACCACTGTCTGCTTCAGACAAGGTATTTTTTTCCTCAATTAAAACCCCTCTAGTTTCAATATAGAACAGAGTTAATAAATAATCTGTATTTACAACCTTAGTCATGAAGACTTATAACAATGATCAGGTGGATAGTCTTACCGCATTTCTTGTTTTTTTGAATCAATAATCCCTCAGTCAACATCAAGGATAGGTAAAAATAAATATTTTACAATTTCAGTATTTTCTCTACAGGCCCTTTCCCCTCCACCCAAGTGAGGGCTTTAAAGCTTCTATGGCATGTAGAAAAGGAATTATTTTATTACTGTTTTTGTGCCTTTTTAACCATAAAAAGTGAACCATGTGCTGGTTTCCTGAAGGACAGCACAGTGCTATCTGAGATGGTAGTGCTTTCTGGCACCATATCTGAAAACAAATATTAAAAAAGGTAAGAAAGATCTGCATCTAATCAGGAAAAACAACCTAATTGTAAATCCTAGTTCTCCCAAAACCAGTGTAATCCAGTGTGCTAATTTTTAATCCTCTTCCCCTACCCACTATGCAAAAAGTTTTTACAATATCTGTTTTGTCCTGTGTAATAGAGCAGCTGATCTAGCTCACCATGGAGTAAAGGGCTGTTTTCTCTTCTGAAAGATGACATAAAACAATCATTTCTCCAAGTGAAATGGATGTAAACCAAAGTAGCACAGTCCTCAAAAAAAATTCCTCCTCAAGGGAAAAAAAAAGACAAAATCCACCCTCCCACCAAAAAAAACCCTTTTCCCCACACAATGAAAGGTCTTCAGTTTAAGTAGTCCACAGCATATCCAAAGATGCTTTTACAAAATGCTACTCCATGGGACCTCCAGTTAAGAGAGGCAGTGACACTGCACTGTGATAAACAGCAAACAAATGTCCTTCCTACTGAAAGAAATGTGCTTGTTCAGTGAAGACAGTTCTCATTTGCAAGACATTTGTTTCCTTCCACTTCAGCAGAGGTCAGATACCAAGTATGTTCTCACTTTCATTCTCTCAAAAGCATTCTCTTGAGGCAGATCACGTGTTGAGTCCACATATACACAGAAAGAAGAAATGAAGGAATAATATAATGGTCCCAGGATTTGTAAGGCTAAACATTTCAGAAGGTGCAATACCAGCGTTTTTAAATAGTCTTTGGATCCACTAACCTTGTGATTATGGATCTGTAAAAAAAAAAAACACGATAAATCTTTCTTTACCAATATGTAATTTACAAATGTCTGTAGGGATTGTCTTAAACATAATAAATATTTAAATATTCTGTGTATTATGCATTAAGTTTCACTTTGTTATGTTAGTCCTATAGACTAGATTTTGAAGTCACAATTTAAAATTCCTAGGGCACCTGGCATGAAGCATGTGTACTTACCTCTACTAAACTGCAATAGTACAATACAAGGACAATCCTCTGTTTTGCTTGCTTTGAAGCAAATCAGGTTTTTTACATGTCAGACACTACTCTTGCTTGCTAAAATCAATAGTTTGCATTTTTACCTTGCACTTTGAATCGCAGATGGCATTCTAGTCAGTATTTTAAAGGACATTCAAGATATTTTACATCTGAAACTTAACATGGACTTCTAATACTTTGATATCTAACAGGATAAATGTATAAAATCCAAGTGTTTCTAATTTTGGAGAGTTTAGGATTGTGTCCTTTTTTTCTGCCTGCAGAACTTCCTTGAGATTGAGCCATGGAAGATCACAGGTGATCTTTCCTTCTTAGCTCTTATTCTAATCTTTCTGTACTTCCCTTGGAGCAGCTCTCTTGAAACCATTTATACAGCATCTCTGAAATCCAATGTCTTCCTTACCTCTGCATTCATATTTAAGATCTGAGAAGAACACCATTTCTTGAGAGAAGACAAATAATCCTAGCCGACCACCAGCATAGGTTTTATCATAGATTGGTCCTGAGTCTGCCATGATTTTCTTCCCTTCGTACATTACAACCCTACAAAGAGATAATAGGTCAGCCATCTTTGAAAAGCTTCTGTTATGTTTGTGTTTACAGACAACCACTTCCCATGTGATAATTACTTATGATGATGCTCACCTGATGTAACCAGTCTTTGGTCTATGGCTCAGACGCCATCTGTATGCAGTGAAGTCTTTCCAGCCTATGTGACGAGGGTCATGCCACAGAGTTCTCACCTACAAAAGAAGATTTTATTTTATTAACCAAAGACCTAAGGTAAGTTCTTTTGACAAGAAGGCCTTGCTGATCATCATTACAACTGGTAAAGTCTTGAAACTCATCAGGCTCTGTAAAGGGGTCTTCTGAAATCAACTTTATTTAAATTTACTTTTGAATATGTAAATAAGAAATTCTTCATTTCAGAAACAATGGATTCACTGCTGCTGGTAAGTTGTGTGCAGAATGCAATCCTGTTAATTTTATACATTATTTTGCATGATTTGGGAAATTGTTACTGGTCACTGCCAAGACAAGACTGCCATTTAGCTCAGCATGTACAGATCTCCTGTAAGTGTCTTAACTTGGAAGAACAGGCTGCCTTACAATGCAGAAGGGAAGGTTATCAAAATGCCATTCTTACCTGGCCTGGAGTGTTTCCTGTATGCCACAGAGCATTACGAAGGTGTTCTCCTGGACCAGTAGTAGAATTCACAACTTTGATTGAGAGACCTGAGTAGCCTTGAGCTTTTGTTGGTGTGGAGTCCCAGTAAGACTGGGTGATTTGCTTCCACATGACAACATAAAAACGACTGCTAGATTGGTAGCCAAACACAAAGCCAGCATAATCATCATCCCTTTCTGTATTGATGAAGAAGGTGCCACTGAAGTCCACAGCATTAAATTCATCAAAACCTGGGGGGGGCATTAACAAAGTTTTAGTTTTAAAGTTAAAACTTTGAAGTTAGAAACTTTAAAGTTTTTTTTTTTACTCTTTTGAAATTCTTAAAGAACTCAGTTTCTCAGGTTCTACTCCTCCCTCACACCTAAGCAAAAAAAGCCAAACAACAGCATAATGCCAGTTAGAGGTAAATTCTTCCCCTTACCAACTGCAAGGCCAGGGTCACAGTTGACTGTCTGAACCAGTTCTTTACCCTGGTGACGAACAACCCAGTTTGGATCATTTTGCGACGTTCCTTTGGGATCTAGGGGAATCATCTGAAATCTTCGGAAATCAGTCTCACTAATGTCCACATTTTCAGGGCAGATATCATCAATGTCTGGTACACTGTCTTGGTCAAAGTCATCTTTACAAGCATCTCCACGTCCATCACCTGCAGGTCACAAGTAATTTCACCATTATATTCACCACTATTGTTTGCATCTGAATCTTACAACTTGGACTTGAAATCTTAACTGCAGATCTGACTGCTCAGGTACTACAGAAGCCACAGCAGCTACTATATCAATACCCTTTCTCTCCAGCCTGACAGTTACTTAGGAATAAGTTGGATAAGTGGTCTTTAACATTGCTCCTTACACCTGATGAACACTTTAATAACAGTACATTCTATCTTCGTTATGTAGAAGTTTGGTCCAATCATAGGAAAAAAAAAAAAAGCATCAATCTACTGGAAGATACTCTTAAAATGTTACTATGATACTGGCAATCTTACCATCAGAATCAGCTTGATCTGGATTGGCAACCAATCTGCAGTTATCTTTGTCATCAGGTATACCATCGTTGTCATCATCATGGTCACAGGCATCACCTTTTCCATCCTTGTCATGGTCAGCTTGATTGGCATTGGGCACATAGGGGCAGTTATCAAGATTATTTTGATGGCCATCTTCATCTATGTCCTGGTTGTTGTCACACTGATCACCTATGCGGTCAGAATCGGTATCTTCCTAAGAAGGTAGAGAAGAAAGAACATTTCAAAAAGGCTGAAACAGGAGTCCTAACAGCTAGAATTAATTAGTATTTCTCCTTACTTTAGAAACATGGATGTATTGAGTTATTAGAATTAATACCACAGACAGCTTCAAGGAAGCATGAGGTAACTGCTTTTGGGCTGCTTTAGTGTTGCCCTAGTTTTAATTTGAATATAGAACAGCAGAAAGGGGTGTGGTCCCTTTCCAGCTTCTCTTCCTTTTCTGCCACATGGTCTGCCACACTGGACACAGGCTGCTTTACCTCTTACCTTCTCTGGCTACTCCCAAAGGCCAGATAAAGGTAGGACTGTGTAACTAGCCAGTACATACTGTAACATTAAAATATGGTCTACAAAGTCTCAGTTTTACAGCTTCCACACTATACATTTTATTTATCATAAAAATCCTATAAACACTTTTCATCAGTCAGGACAATTATTCCCTTAACAGTCAAAAGCTGCATTAATTGGTTTGCTTGCTGATCATATATATGTAATAAAGCAAGTAACAAATACTTAAGAAATTGTATACTAACCACTTAAATCTAAGTAATATTACTTCTAGGTTACATGACCATACTATACTAGATTACACTGATTTGCAAGAGCTTTTCTAACCCTTCAAACATTCCAGCTATATCCCTAAAGCTATTAAATGTATAGCCTTGTACTTGACAAGATGTCACAGGCTTTATCTGCCTCTACCTTCAGACACTTTTAAAACCAGTAAGTTGTGTGAAAGGCTGGATCCTCTTAGATTTTTATGAAGGGGAATTTCAAGAGTCAGAATATACATTTCCTTAGAGAGAAGCAACTTAACGTTGCCTTCAGCTTACTGATAGAATTTTTTTTTAATGCAGCTGTTTTTAACTTAAGGACAATGACTGAAGAACTAACTTTGTGTCTAAGTGAACACAGTACTACAGTCTATGAAAAGGGTAGTTCCTCCCTGCCTAGAATTTTTTATTTTTACAGTCCCTAGGAATTTAATATCCTCACTATGAGAATCACAACTGACAAACCTAAGAAATATACACAACATACTGTATTTTTAATAATACCAGTCTTTATATAGTACAAATCCCCTACCTGGTCAGGATTATGTTCCAAAGGACAGTTATCACACTGGTCTCCAACACCATCCAAGTCTGTATCCCTCTGGTCTATGTTGTAGACATACTGGCAGTTGTCCCTTTCATTAAGGACCCCTGCAAAATTAAGGGGAGTTCATGACTGACATCACAATGATACAAAGGCCTGTATCAAGCCACCATTTTTGATATATTTTTTAAAGCATTTTGAGCAGTATTTGGAAGCTTTGAAAAACTTAATTCATTACTAGATCTGCCAAACATTTCTGCTCCTGCTGCCTACGAGAGTAGAGCTAGAATTTAATTGTGTCAGATTATGTAGATTTCAAGTCAAGCTTCCATTAGCTGTAACTTCAGTAGTCTGTCCTGAGACTACCAGAGGACAGTTTTTGTATGTTCAGGGATGAAATTGACAGGAAATAAATTATACATTGGGTGCATTTGATCGATCTGTGATTAGAAGACCAGTTAAAAGGAATGATTAGAGGCCACTTACCATCTCCATCAATATCCACTGCACATGCATCACCTTCTCCATTGTTGTCAGTGTCAGTTTGATCAGGGTTGTGATTGTAGGGGCAGTTATCACAGCGGTCACCAACATCATCCCTGTCATAGTCATACTGCTGTGGGTTGTAGATAAATGGACAGTTGTCCTGAAAGGGCAAGAAAGAAGTCAAGGTTTAAAAGGAATCAAATGTAAGCATTAACCAGATTCTGTTTATGCTTGTACTGCTATATGAAAGGAGAAACAAAAGGCAGGGAAACAGAAGTGTTCTAGTTTTATCTCAAAACACCCTGTTACTTGCTTGAGTGTAGAAATAGACCAACATTAATAAAGGCTCAAAACTCAAAATTCCAAAACCCAACCAGCTACACAAAGTTTTTCTGCATAGTTATGCATATCTAGAGGTTTCTAGGATAGCTACCAGTGGCAGCAATTTAATATAGTCTTCCCTTAAGATTAAGGTCAGAAGTTAGACCCCAGCCTTAGGAAAGGGAATGGGAGAACTACATTGTCAAAAGCTGTTCTTTTATGTTGTCTTACCCGGTCATCAGGAATACCATCATCGTCATCATCATTGTCACAGGCATCACCAATTCCATCTTTGTCATAGTCTTCCTGACCAGAGTTGGGCAGATTAGGACAGTTATCCTGTAAAGAAAGAAGAACATGGATGTGTTTACCCTGGCATGATCATAGAATCAGAGAATCATAGATTGTTTAGGGCTGGAAGGGACCTCCAAAGGTCATCTAGTCCAGCCCCCATGCACTGAGCAGGGGTACCCTCAACTAGACCAGGCTGCTCAGAGCCTTGTCCAACCTCACCCTGAATATCTCCAGAGTGCCCCAACCACCTCCTTGGGGAGCCTATTCCACTGATCCACCACCCTCAAGGTAAAGTACTTCCTCCTGATATACAGTCTAAATCTCCTCTAATTTAAACCCATTACCCCTCATCCTTTCACTACAGGCCCTTGGAAACAGCCCCTCTCCAGCCTTTCTGTAGGCTCCTTTCAGGTACTAGAAGGTGGCTATAAGATCTCCCCAAAGCCTTCTCTTCTCCAGCCTGAACAACCCCAGCTCCTTCAGCCTGCCACCATAGGAGAGGTGTTTCAGCCCTCTGATCATCTTTGTGGCCCTCCTCTGGACCCACTCCATCAGGTCCATATCTTTCCTACGTTGAGGTCTCCAGAATTGGATGCAATGCTCCAGGTGAGGTCTCGCCAGTGCAGAGTAGAGGGGCAGAATCACTTCTCTTGATGTGCTGGCCACATTTCTCTTGATGCAGCCCAGGATGCAATTGGCCTTCTTGGCTGCAATTGCACACTGCTGGCTCATGTCCAGCTTCTCATCCAACACCCCCAAGTCAGTTTCTGCAGAGCTGCCTTCCAGCACCTCACCTCCCAGACTGTATTCATAGTGAGGGTTGCACCAACCCAGGTGCAGGACCCTGCCCTTAGTCTTGTTGAACCTCATGAGGTTCCCCTGGGCCCACCTCTCCAGCCTATCCAGCTCCCTCTGGATGGCATCCCATCCCTCCATCCTATCAAAAGCACCACTCAGCTTGGTGTCATCTGCCAATGGTGCTCTCAATCCCATTGTCTATATCATTAATGATGATATTAAACAATATAGGTCCCAGTACAGACCCCTGAGGGACACCACTTGTCCCTGTTTTCCATCTGGACATTGAGCCATTGACCATCACCCTCTGGATGCAACCATCCAGCCAATTCCTTATCCACTGTACAGTCCACCCATCAAATCCATATCTCTCCAACT
>WYEA01004599.1:0-26290 GCA_033558465.1 Alcedo atthis
GCTCTGAGCAGCCTGGTCTAGTTGAGGGTGTCCCTGCTCCCTGCAGGGGGGCTGCACTAGATGCCCTTTGGAGGTCCATTCCAGCCCTAAACATTCCATGATTCTATGAAACATTCTATGAAACTCATCCTTTGTGTCCTAGTCACCGTTGACTCCTTCAACATGCCTTCAGCTACCTCTGCACATCAATTGGCAACTCTTATCTTTGCCTCTGCACACAAGCTTTAATTATGTCCTGGTCATTCACCTTCCTCATCTGATCTTTGAAGAGCTAAAAGTTATAGATGAGTCTTTATTCTTTCCCCTCCTGCAGCCCCAGACTACCCTTTTCCTAGGACTTTCTTACATATATGGGGAAATTGGCTTCATTTGCAGGTTAAGGTTGTCTCCCAGGAGCACAATGTACTTCCCAAGCTACCTCCCACACATTCAAAGCCCACCAGCAACCTGTGTACATCTGCTTGCCAGTGGCCAAATGGCCTTTCAGTGCTTACCTGAAGTGAGAACATCATCACAGCATGATTGTGGGCTTGATTTTGAGGTCATCACCACCATCCCATCAGCTCCCAAATCCTGAAAGGTCAATCCCACCTCACCAAAGCCACTGGGAGGAGTAAATCAAGTCTAGGACATCACCTGTAGGCTTAGAATGGTTCCTCAAAGGGCTTAACCCAGTTTGCCTCCACATCTTGCTGTAGGGCCCGTCTGTAATGCACCAGCATTTTTCACAAAGCCCTTCAGCTGTCTGACCCCCAAAGACAGATACATGATCAGCTGTACATCTGTCACTCTAAACTCTGGTATCACTGCTCACAGCTGAGATTTGGAGAGCTAGCAACCATGTTGGATTCCCTTCTGGTGGCCAGAAGATCCTGAAACCTGCTTTGCCAGGAGTGAGGCAAGATGAAACAAATAGCTCTCAGTTTATCTGCCAGTTCACCTGATATGTTTGCTAGGACTCGGGAAAC
Organism: Alcedo atthis; assembly: GCA_033558465.1. NCBI lineage: Eukaryota > Metazoa > Chordata > Aves > Coraciiformes > Alcedinidae > Alcedo > Alcedo atthis. The sequence goes on from WYEA01004599.1 coordinate 969, forward strand.
TCTTCCCTTTTGGGCAGGACTCCAAAGGCTGAATGCTGAGCACACCTGCCATGTCCTGCCTCCACCCAGTCTCCTTTGCAACCATCTCCATTTCTAAGCTGACACTGGAAAGTCTTTTTCAGTCCAAATCCAAGAGGTGATGTACAAAGGTAACAGTTTGCAGTGGGTTTTATGGTGGGTTTTTTTTTCACAACAGCTGTCCTTGTGGTTTTAGGGATTCAGGGACAGAAGTGAAGCAGCCCCAGCTTCTATGAATGCATGTAATCCTTTACAAAGCAATCCATAGATTCTGTTTCCAGGTCATTCTTTGGCAGAGATTCACCGAGGAACTGTGTGTTCTGGGACTGCTGCTCTGCTTTAAAATCCTCTGCTTGGCAATTTGGTTGGCTAACCCACATTTTTTTTTTGCAGGACCTAGTCATTCCCATCTCACTTTACAGACTTTCCCCAGTTTGAAATGTAGGCTCATGCTTTTGAAAGTTGATTTTGGTTGTTTGCTTAAAAACACAAAGAACAACAGCATCAGAGAGCAAAATACTCTGCATGGCTACTAAACAGAAACATTTTAAGGGGCTAATTTAGAAATCTGTTAATCTCTCTCTTAATTAAACTGGGATCAAATGGGTTGAATTATTTACAAAACATGAGTCTGTCTCCAAGACCCTGAACTTAATGGGAAGACTCCTACTCCTTTATTAGCCTGTGGGTCACACCAATCACACAAGTCAACACTGAGCATTTTTGCTCAGTGCTAAAGTAAAAGTTGAGCTCAGCACCATTTCCAACAGGGAAATGAGCTCCTTCAGGTCCCTACATTTGGGCTCAGGAATTCTCCTTCCACATAGGTCTGGAGCTGGACAAGTAAAAGGCTCAGGCTCTTCAAGGCACTCACAGGCATGGTAATGTGGAAGAATCTGTCATTCCTGAGATCCCAACACTCCACTTTTTCAGTAGCAATGTCATGGCTCATCAGAATGGTGCAGGATTGGGTCAAGCTGAGGGAAAGGGGGTTGTTACATGGTTAGTCACACCACTAATTTGAAGTTATTTTAGGCATTTTATTTTTGTGCCTACCTTCAATGCTCCAAATCACACCTCCCTCTCAGGGCACCTAAGTTAAATGTCTGCAGTTAGATAGTGTGAATATTCCTGAGGTCACTTCTGCTCACCTTAAGAGGCTGGCAGGGATACAACTCCAGATCTGGTAACACTTTGAGCAGAGTACAGAGAACATAGTGATCAAAAATTCCTCTCATTTAAACAGATTCATATATATCAAAGGCCAGGACAGTGCCACTGCAGAGAGGAGCATGGAGGACAAACTGGTACCTTGACAGGAGAAGCAGCTGGGCAGCACTGGCAGGCACAGCTACCTGTGAGGACAAAACCATGATGATTTTGCATAGATTAAGAGGTTGCTTGCCTGTTTATGGTCATTTTGTTCTACTGCTCATACCTCAGCTGTGCCTTTTGGAGGTCTGTAAAGCCCACTGCAAAGTGGTGTTTAATAAGCAGAGTTAAAAGCTGAAGCACTGAAATGATCCCCAGATTTGCCATGGCAGACATGACACAGATGCTCTGACCTTCCTAACCACAGCTGGGAAGGAGTAAAGGGGCAGTGGCAATGGCTGCACTAAGAAAGTGGCAAAACAAAAGCTCAGTGCCAGTTCAGCTGCAGATGTGCTACCTGTTCTCACCAGCTCTACCCAGTTCAAACAGCCAGGAGAGGAAACACTGGAAGCTGGAAAAGCTTCCACCAAACTCTTCTTCATTACTTTTCCCCAGAATCGATTCAACTCTTTCTACTCTTTTCCCCAAGGGACCAAATATCTTCTGGAGTTGAGAGGCCCTCTCTCTTTCTTCATCTTGCCTCACCCAGCTCTAATATTCAGTGGCATGTGATTAAAAATGTGTCATGTTACACACGATGGTGACAGGAAGTGTGTAACATCTGCAATAAAATCAGTTTAAGAACAAGTCAAAGGCTGAAATGTCCTTGAAAATGGTCTTGGAAACTTCAAGCTTGAACAACCTTTTGAAAGCAGAGGACTGTAAATATATTTCATATATTTGCCATTCTGATACTAATTTATCACCTGAGACCCTTCCTTTTATCTGCTTTAACCTGAATCTTACATCCACTACATCAATTCAGCAAGCCTAAAAATGGGAATATTGACTCATTTATCCTCTGAATATTCTTCTACCAAATCCTGGGCAGAGGAACCACAAAAAAACCCTGCACAAATGATGAAATGCACGTTCCTCTCCTCTTGCTGCTCTTCAGTCTGTATCAATTCTTCTTCTCTTCTAATAGATAGTTGGATCCACACACACACCTGCAGTCAGGAGTGCTGGATCACACCACTAACTGCTGGAGTATCCTGGATTTTTACACAGCTTGTGGATCACATGAAGACTAGGCCACAATTAACCACCCAACCAACTGGAAGTTAAGTCTTGCAAGTCAAAAAAATCCTCAATCTTCCAGACTACAAATGCAGCTGTTACTTAACTGTCACCAGCTGCTAAGATAAGGCAAGTGATTCAAGGAGAAGGAAATTCTGTACCTGTAAATGAATTCTTGTTACTGATGATAGGCTTCAAACCTATTGAACTTCTGGTCATCTTATTGGAACATTCTTAGGCTTCCTTTCCAGCAAGGAAAAGCTGGGCAGAACTGTCTCCTCATATTAAAAGAACAACTTAGAAGTTCACCATGTTTTACTTGCTGCTTGGAATATACCTGATTAAAAGTCAGGGCTGAAGCACCAGCAGGAAATTTCAGTTTTCAGATACCCATCCTGGTATCTGCTTAAGATACTTCTCTGAGGCTACAGTGTGAGAGAGATAAAATACTGGGAAACATCTAGAAGCAATACAGAAATGGAAGACCTGGGCAGAAGCAGAGAAAAGAAACTGTATTCTACTGTGTTTGAGAATAACCCAGCACCTAGAGTGGTATGGATTAATTAATTAATTAATTAATGCAGTCCTTTCATTACAGGCCACACACACATATGCAAGTTCACTGGAGCTGGGCAAGTTACCATGAATTTAACCCAGCCAAGCACCTTTAGAAACAGCTCTCAACCCTCCACCACCCAGGGCATCACACTGGCTTTTCTCCCACCCTGTGGCACAAAGCTGGCACCACAAGTTTGCTAGATCCATGGCTGCTTTAGGGACCTGCAACTTCTGCCTTGTCCTGACAGGCACATGGGCTCTGCCACCCGTGACAGGTACCACAGGCTGGCTGGAAATCTATTTTTTTTCCAGCACGTGGGAGGCCCAAGCCTCTCTGCCATCTGCCACCATTCATTTCTCACTGCTTCTGGGAGTCAGCTGAAAAGAATCCTGCTCTGATTAAGTTTAATGAAGCAATAAAACCCTCTGAGCACATCTTCCCCAAATCATCTGCTCAGTGCTCTGTCACACCTACTGCCTTTTCCCATCCTACCCTCCTGCACTTCTGAATCCAGTGGCACAGCCAGAGCAGGAGCAGATGAATGGATTCAGAAGAGAATGGGAGAATCAGGAGACAATGAGGGGAAATGCAGAAAGGATTTTGAGATCATTCACTAATGTAACATATAGTAACAGAGTCATAATAAAACATGGATTCTGCCTTACCAGACAAGGGCATAAATGAGTGCAATGGATGACCAAAAAAAAAAAAAATACCCTGGCTCCCTCTGAACAGCTGTTAGCAAAACAAAACAGCTTCCTCTGGTGGAAAACAGGGTAACTGAAGGTATCTACATTGAGAGCTGAACAACTATGGTCAAAGTCCATTTAATAAGTCTAATGCTGCCTGAGAAACCTGCAACTGGTCCTGCTTCTTGCCAATACTAGTTAACTTGACTCCAAACTCCCACAGATCTTGCTCCTGAATGTCCTTGCCCAAGGCTCCAGCTTGGCAGTGGTTTCTCTTTCTCCAGCCATAACAGGTTTTAGATCACTCCTCTCTCCACAGGAGTGCTCTTTCAGAACTGGGCAGGAAAAGCAAGGAGAACCTGGATGTGGTTGGCTGAGAGCACTGGCACACTTCCTGAAGGGGCACTTGTTGCAAACCATCTCATCTCTGCTGAACATCTCATTTCCAGAGATCCTGACCTAACTGTGTCCCAACAACCTACACTGAGAGAGACAAAAGTTCTCAGGAAAAGAAGGGAATGGCAGCATCTCTCTGAGAAACACTGATGTCTTCTTGCGACTTGTTTAGGTGCTGGATTCTTCCTCACTGCCCCCAAAATGAAGAGCAACAAAAGATGATTTGGGCTACTTTGCTTCTGCCTTCTTACTGCTCATTCCATAGATCAGAGGAGCTGCTATGGAAGTTTTCAACCATCCAAAGGGTTGAAATCCAAACCTGCTGCATCAAGTCTGCAAAAACTGCACATAAATAGTGGCCACAGCACCTTTTCTCCCCACTTTGTTTTCTGCAAGCAGACATGTTTAATAGAAAAATCAGCTAACACTGTTCTTTTGCAAAATGATTCATTTCCCTAACAACAACAAGTCATTATTTCTTGATCTGATATTTAGATCTAATATCTATTTCTAGGTCTACTAAAAGAGTACCTTCTCCAGTAAATGAAAACTGCCAGTATGTAAATAAACACCTGAATTCTTTTTTTTTTTTCTGCCCACATCCTCTGCATAACATTCTCCCATTTTGTGTATTTGTTCCCCTGCACTCAACTGAATGGTTTAATTCCCACAGATAGTTCAGGCAGCTCCTGAAGACTTCAGAAGTCATCAAGTTCTGGCTCACTGCAGAGGCTGTTTACAGCAACCCCTTCATCACTAAGAAATCTGTCTCAATTCTTTGGCAGGAATGTAACTGACATCAAGGTCTGTCTCCCCACTCTGAGGTGAAGGCTTTGTACTGGGGCACCCACCTGGATCTAGAAGGTGCTCAGTGACAGAGCAGGACACTGCACTGCCAAGAAATGTGCCTCAAGAATGAAGAATATCAACAGCTGCTAGCATAAAGTAACACAGACTTGCATAGCTGCCATGAAATTCTGTCATCTCAAGGGCAAAACCTGATGTATTGCAACAAGGACCACGATAAAAATACAAAGGTATGTGTCTTGTTCCAGCCCCTAAAAAAGGGGCCTTGGCCAAGGCAAAGGGAATTTTGTAGGTTGCCAGTAGAGACTTCCATGTTTACAGAGTGCACTACGTGTGATCATCATGCACAGCAGAAAAATTCCCCAAGTATTTTGTTTTCCCACAGCTCCCTATCACCCATTCAGCACTGGACTGGTGTCTGCAGAGCTCCTGTGCCCCACTGGGTCAGCCCCTCAGCTGGGCAAAGTGGCAAAACACTGCTGCATGTGGGGAAAGCTGGAGACTGGCATGGTCAAAATCCATTTAATGGAGACTGGTAACAGCTGAGGAGCTGCATTTCTTGAAAGATGAAAGGATTCCTGTTGCTATGAATACAGGAAGGAATCATTTACATCCAGGGGCATGGATGCTGATGCCAACACTGGCACCTGACCCACGTCCTGTACCTACAACTCAAGTCCCACAGAGCTGCCTCAGAGCAATCTCTTCGCATTGAAACGCACAGTGGAAAAAATAGTTTCACAGGAGTGAAACTTCCAACCCCACCCCCCATCCCACGTCCTCCCCAGCCAAGTTCATGGACTGTGAATTCCAACAGGGCTCTCTAGCTCAGCCAGGAGCTGTGTCTGAGTTTGAAAAGCCTGGACAAACCTCATACCTGCACCCTCGAGTCGCTCGCCGGGCACTGAGGGCGCGCGGCCTCCTTTCCCCAGCCCTCCTGAGCCTCAGCCACAGCACCAGCACTTCTGTGATGCTGGGACTTCTGGTCGTGGTGCCCATCCCTCTTCCTGCTTTCTGTGTCAAACAAGACGTGGGTCAGCCTGTCCAGATAGCTCTCCAGTTCTTCCGGGGTGTGCTCCAGCTTTTTGCCAACGTTGCTGGGGTAGATGGTGGAGGGTGGGGGGGGGCTTCTGCTTTCCCTCTCCTTCTTGGCCTCTTCCACATGGGGGTTATGCTTCATCAGAAGCAGCACAATGATAAGCAGGATCAGGCAGAGATACACAACCCAGACTTCTTCCATCTTGGTGGCCAAAGAGCTGGAAGTGCCTGTGGATGTGCTCCAAAGGAAGGAGACAGATGGGCCCGATCCAGGAGGTGGTCAGAGCTGCCCAGCTGGCAGCAGCCAAGGGAAGGGGTGTTGCCAGTAATCAAAGCTACCTTGTGGTAGCTGATGTCAAAAGTCAAGTTTTCTAAAGTACTGTGGCTTATGGCTGGAGTTCTAAACAATAAAGCAGCAAAAAAAAAATATTAAGCAAAAGAAATAATTTTGTCCTCAGAGTAAAATAACTTCAGCGAAAAGATAAGGGATCATCTGTCACTGCTCCATGTGATCTTAAAATAGCAGCATCTCTCCTCCTTTTCTGTTAAGGAGCTGCAGGTTCAGTGCTGGTTACTCTTCAGAAACTTTCCGTTACAGTGCTTGAGTCTTGCTTGAAGTGGCAAGATTTCCTTCTTCCTAAAATCAAAGCAAAGATCAGGTAGGATGGGGATTTCCCTCCCCCAAGGAAGGCAATCCAATATTTTAGCCTTTAGAGGTCATTAAATGCTGAGTCTGCATCTCCTGAAACAAGTTTAAGTAGGCAGAAGGGAGTATTAGTCACCAGAGTTACCTGTTCACTAGGACCAGCTGGTTGGCTTCTGTCTTTGCTGGTCTTGGGAGGAGTCCTTGGAAGTGCTGCTTGGGCTCAGCAGATCATCCTAGCTGGAGTTTGTGAGGTTCCCTTTGTAGGCTGTTCCTTGGTGACTCTGCTTCCTGATTACTCAAAGCAGAAGATTGGCAGCCCTAGGACCAATGGAAGCATTTCCACTCACCAAGCCCAAGAGAAAGGATTGGAAGAACTTCCCACTTAGTGCCTGGCAGCCAAGTTAACACCCAAAACAGAAGCAGGGATGAGCAGCCCCCAGAAGAGGGCCAGCCTGGAAGGGGCTGGCCATTGCCTGCTCTCTGCTCTGGAGGCAGGGTCTTTCTGGAAGAGGGTTGCATTGCTAACCTTTACGAGGGGGATCTTTTTACAGATGAGGGTGCCAAGCCTAAAAGGAGCAGAGATCACACCCAGGTTTCTGTGGCCTCTGTGGGGAAAGGTTCTCGGCCTCACCCTGACACAGAAACAACTATAAAATTCTTTACTTTGTTCCCAGAAGTGAGACCTTTTCTCTGCTTTGCTACAGTAAAAGGCCTGGGAAATGATTCCAGCATTTCTTCATCCCCTGACTCACTTGAGATTCTCAGCTTTTAGTTTTCCAAGACCAAGCTTGTAAGCAAGCTTTGCTCCAGATGCAGTGTTGTGCTTCACACTCCTTTTTTTGCCTTTACTTTGACTCATTCTTCAGCTCACAACCAGGCTGGAAGGTCTTGTCAGCAGTTCGCTGGCACTGCTGCATTATATTTAGGTGGGTAGTTCACAGAGATAAAGCACCAGGAATCCAGTCACTCCTTTTTCACCAATCTCATACACAAAGCATGAAGCTGAGGAGAAGAGGCAGAAAGAGGTTGGCAGCTGAGAACCGAGCTCAATTTTCTACCAAAACTCAGTTACATTTCTTCAATGCAAGAACACTAGAACAGAGGACTCCAAGCAGGTGAGAACATCTCTTTTTCCCTCACTGCTGTAAATCACTAATGCCTCCAACCACATGTATTTCAGAAAGTAGCAGAGCAAAGCCCTGACCCAAATTACCACTACTGTAACAATGAGATGTCACTGGAACCCTAAACAGCATTGAAATCCTAAAGAAAGAAAAGCTAAAAAGGGGGAAACATTTCTTTCTGAAGTCATTAAGACTGCACTGTGGCTCCTCTAAAGGGGAATGGACTGACAGAGCAGAGACATTGCCCAACTGCTAATGACCCTGCTTGTTTCACAGCAGCAGAGATGCTTCAAAACTTGCAAAGGTTTGTATGTCAAAACTGCAGGAGGCATCTCCTCATCTGTGCAAGCAGGGAGTGGACACAAAGGCAAAATGCCTTGTCCAAACACACAGCTGACTGGTGGAACTGGCTCAGACAACTCTGGTCTCTCACTCAAGGTGAAAGCTTGGTCAAGCAAGAGACTCAGAGCTCTGAAATATCACATCAGTGAACATCTCCAAGCTCCTCCAGCAGTGAAGCACTGTGAATGGAACATGGGCTGGCTTGGCAAGTCAGTATTATGTGAAAATTTCTGAAAAAAACCCACAAGAATGCATTTTTTCTCTGACCTCTTTGGAGATAAACCTGCTGGATTAGGTTACAGCAAACATCTACCTCCCTGGTAGCTTTAATCCAACCCTAATACCTCCTGGCTAGCACAAGCACCAGGCAAATTCCGCAAGGATGCTTCCCAGAAGATTCCTGCAGCCTTCCACCCTGCAGAACTTTGTGATATTTTAGCAAGTCAAGCTTTTTGCCTGAAACAAGCCAAGAAAAAAAGGATTTCCCAGCCATAAGCTGCATAACCAGCTAGGAAAGAGAACAGCTGTTGTTCCAAGGTCATGCACAAGATGCTCTTTAATCTTAGTTCATGGCATAAAAACACTAAAAGTTTGTCAACAACATGTCACATCAAATCCACAATACCCCAAAAATACCCTTTAGTGTTGTCCCACACAAAGTAACAGCAGTGATCCTGACTTCCAGAAGCCTGAAGTCTTTTCTGCATTTCTCCTCCTCAGATAGGACACCCAGGTTCTGTTTCTCCTTCTGCCTAGATACACATTATTTGCAATATCTAAACAACCAAAAAAATATCCTCAAATGTGCAGCTGACTGCACCAGAGCTTAGTAATAACAGAATTGCTTTTTATAGCCAATTTTTGCCAAGTTTTTTTCCCCAGTAAATGTCTTTCACCAGCTCTCAGCTGCTCTGAAATCTGCCTACACTTCCATTTTCCTGCTTCTCCTCGAGGATGGCTGGGCTATAAAAGGAAGGACAGGACTGTAGGCTGGGGACACCCAATAGCATGTGTCCTTTTAGAGGGTTTGAGCTCCTCTTGAGGTTGGCCAAGGCTCTGAGCAGCCTGGTCTAGTTGAGGGTGTTCCTGCTCCCTGCAGGGGGGCTGCACTAGATGCCCTTTGGAGGCCCCTTCCAGCCCTGGCCAGTCTGGGATTCCATGATTCCTTCAGCTTTTAGAGTTTTCTGTATGGACACAGGAGGTGTTCAGTGGCTGGAGCAGTATGAAGGTACACATTTTACTGTCCAGAAAGTCAACACTGAACACAAACCAAATGCAAGGGAGTCCTGTGGGCTCCCCCAGTTTGTTTCACCACCACCCACCCAAAGTTTGGCATGTAGCTGATTTGAGTAACTGGGCCACATCTGAACTAAATTTTTGTATTTTTTTAAGAACTGACTGTACATCCTTCCTGGCTGTCCAGGCAACAGACATCTCTCCCTGTATGGAAACAGCTTGTCCTTCAATTCCCAGGCTAAACTGAATCAGCATTTTCAGCTCTTTTCTGTCAGTTAAAGAGATGAGTGAGGAAGGATGATTCTCCTCTGAGCCCCTGCACTCATGCTCTCTAGGTGGCAGTGGTGACACACACTGCCCAAGTGCTTTCTGGATACCAGAAGCTGCATTCCCGGAGCCTCCTGTGAACTGGAAGCATTCAAGGATTCACGGTGCTCACACTGCTGGGTATTCACAGGTCCCTTTTCAGTAGCAAGCACTTCCCTCTGGATGCACTGCTGCCTCATCTGCTGGAAAAGCATGTCAGAGCAATAGAAGAATGGGAAAATCTTGCAGTATTGGTTACAGATTTTTAGGCTCATGTCAATTCTATGGGAAGAAAACCAGAACCAGTGATCTTTTGCACTGCAAGGTGTCTTTCTAGAGAGTAAGGGCAGGGGAAGACTATTGTAGCCTGAGTCTTGGGGTCACATGACAGTGGGTGGATCTGTTTGAAACCTCTAGAGAAGACACTCTTTCAAAAGAGGATCCTTTTAAGAAATACACAAAGATTCCTGTGTGACATTTTCCAGTGACAAAGCATCTTTCCACCATTCTTAAGTTTACAGGAGATTTGGCACAGTTTTTTAGCCACAGTTTTGGTCTAAATGGATTCCCTAAAAGAAATTAAAGCAAAACTCTTCTTGGGAGGCCATGGATTTCAATAAACCTGAGTTAAATGTCCTGGGTGTCTCTGAAGGGGATTCTGATGAGCTCTGCTTTTTCCTGCACTTCCTGATGAACTGGCATCTTTTGTTGCAAAAGCTTCTCTTCACTTCCACGATCCTGGCAGACTTCACAGCTTAAGAAGGGGAGAAAAGAGCAGTCAGAGGCGTGGAATCCTCTGGTCTTAATGAGATCTCACCCTGCAAAGCAATCTGCAGGGCAGGAGCAAAGCTTGCTCTTCTCTTCCCACACCACACCGAGTTTTCATACCTGCTTCCATCAGCTTCAGCTCTTTGCACAGCTCCTCCTCCATCTTCTTCCTGTAGTCTCCAAACATGGCTCTCATCAGCTGACGTTTCTTCACCAGGGGAGCCTTGTCACTGCGCAGGATCTTGATGGCACGAAGAGCCTCCTCAGCTGAAGCAGGGCAAAGAAACAACCCACTTCTAAACTCCCCACTGGCCTGGTCCCCCAAGTGCCCCCCAAACCTCCCCACAAGGAGAGATTGCTCAGTTGCTTGAATGCTTACCCTGCTTCGGGGTAGCTTTCTGTGTCTTCAGGCCAAGCTCCAGCTGTTCCACACACCAGCAGAGCTCTTTCCACAGCTGCTCACCTGACTGCTATGCAAAGGGGAAATAAATCAGCCCAAAATGATGGCAGCAGTTGCCACACAGGAGAAAAAAGGTTTAGGGTCAACACAAGAAAGAACTTTTTCTCAGTGAGGGTGCCAGAGCTCTGGAACAGGCTGCCCAGGGGGGTTGTGGAATCTCCTTCTCTGGAGACACTTAAGACCCGCCTGGATCTGTTCCTGAGAGACTTGGTCTAGATGATCCTGCTCAGGAAGGGGGGTTGGACTAGATGATCTTCTAGGTCCCTTCCAGCCCCTAATTTCTGTGATTCTGTGATCCTGTGAAAAGAGATCTGCATCAAGTCAGCACTACTCCAGATTTCATCTTCTGGTGATCACGTTCTAGGCTTCATGGGAGACATCCTCCCTGGAGCATTTCTCACTGGATAAACTGAAAGGACTGGAGGAATGTTTAGTGCAACTGACTGCCTTTGCTGGATGGAGCTAGCATTTGGCTGCTGAAAGCAACTTCTGGATGGTAGGGATAAGCATTTACAACAAAACCCCCTGATCCCCAAACAAGCCTGAAATCAAAAAGCAAAAAGTGGGCAAAGCCAGAAGCCAAGTCAGTCACTCAGCTCCTCTGTTCTTGCTCAGCCAGCAAAAGCTGAAGCCCATGAAAATGGAAGAAGCCACTGAGCAGTGGGAGAGCAGGGATGCACCCTGGGGATAAACAATTCCTAACTGCTGATACAGGCACACAGGAAAGCCCTCATGCTGGCACCTCCTCCTTAGCCTCCATCAAACCTCTACACCTGCCTGGCACGCAGCAGCATTTACTGGCAGGGTTGCTGGTGAAGCAGCTTTTTGAATGGATTGCTGAACACTCAGTGCAGCTTACATGTAGAATATTACCAAAAGCAGGTTTTTTTGTAACCTTGTATTTTAGTATTGCTCAGCTAGGGCTGGTTGGTGATGAAAAAGTGCTGGAAAGGAAAACACAAAGACCTGAACCTCAGCAAAACATTAGAAGACCTCAGGGTGTGTCTTAAGGGTATATTTACCTGTGTTTACCTGCCTTACACCAGGAACCTTCTCAGATGCACCCTTGAGCTTTGCGCCAGACCTTGCCACAGCCTTGGCTGCACCAGCATTGCACCTCAGCTCTGCTACTGGCTTGATATGAGCATCTCATCCTACCCAGGAAGGTGAAAATCCAGAGGGCAGTGCCCAGTTCAGCAGGCACAGGCACCAGCCTGATACTGACTGGGGACAGGCACCTCCAGATTGGGGTTTTGTGCAGAAAATGTGGCACCCAGCTTATCTGTCACCAGTCTGAACACAAAAGGCTTCAGCACAACTCTGAAGCAGACAGTGAAGGGCCATGAAGGACTTTGTAGTGAAAAGTGGGTCTCTTCTCCCAAGTAGCTAGTGATGGGACAAGAGGAAACAGGCTGAAGTTGCAGCAGGGGAGGGGGTTAGATTGGATATTAGGAAACTACACAGATACAGTTCCTCTGTTGCTCAAGTGTTAGAAATTATGGGATGCCATACCTGAGAAGCCTCATCCTGGTGGGAAGTATCTTTATTTTGACAGGTGTTAGCTTCAGCCTTTGCCTTCCTGTTGCTTTCAGTTTCTTCTATCTCCTTTTTAGTGACAGGTGGGGTTTTTTTCTTCTTCTTCTTTTTCTTCTTCTGGGCAGCTTCACAGGCTGATTTCTCTGTCACTGTCTCATCTCCAGAAGCAGTCTCTGGTTGGAGGATCTTTAATGTCAGATGGCTTCTATCCTCTTTGGGTGTGCTCCCTGTAGTTTGAGGCAACTCGTGCTCCTGCAAGTCTGAAATCTGTGGCATACCTGCTGATTCAGCAGGCAGTGAATTACCCAGCCCTTCAGCTGCTGGATGCTCTGGATGTTGGCTCGCTGGAACTGTCTGCACCAGAGAACTGTCACCAGAACTGAAAGTAGCTTTGGATTCCTGTCCAGAGACATCAGAAGGGAAGGTTCCATGACAGCTCTCCTGCTCAGTGGCTCTTCCACTGCTTGGTATCTGCTCAGCACCACTGGCACCTGGGACTGCTTTCAAAGGCTCTCCAGTCACTCCTGGGTGGGTCTCAGCAAGTTTAAAATCAAACTGGAAGCTGATGCCAGAAGATATAAACCACTCTGGCTTTGCCTCAGAGACGTGGTCAGATTGTTTCCCACACACCACACCATCTGAAGCCTGCCCACTGCTTTGCTGTGCTTTCACATCCTCAGGTTTCATGCCTGGAAAAGAGGGAGAAAAAATAATGTTTCTATCAACACAGCAGTTTCCTGCTCTGGGGATGCCACTGCTGCTGCAAATCCCTCTGTAAAGCACTGCCAGGCACAAGCTGCAGTAAAGAAATCTCCAGAAAAGAACCAAGTGGCACCATCCCCTGAAGGGCCAGTTCAAGTTCACCTGCTTTCTCCATGCTCTTCTGATCCTCAGCCATCTTGAGATGATAATCCCCAAATACACGAGCCAGCACTTGCTGCTTCTTCACCAAAGGAGTCTCCCAGGAACACAGGACCTGGAGAATCTGCTGTGTCTCCTCTGCTGCACTCCAGAAAAAAAAAAAGACCAGGAGAGACAAGGATCAGGTTTTGGGGGAACTTACAAAGCTCCCTGGGGGATGCTGGTGACTGGGTCTCCACTGAATGTGCCTTGTGTTCCCATCACCTCTGGCTGGCATTTGATTGAAACTCTGAGTGCTTCTAGAAGCTGAAATACTGTGAAATGTTCCTCAAGGAGGAAAGCAACAAACAAAAGATCTGAATTGCTTGTTATATGCAGTAAGAATCTCACCCTGCAGTAAGTAAATAGCACAGAAGCTACACAGGATTTAACAACCCTTCTCCCAAAGCAGCTGACAAATCCAACAGCCTCACTCAGTAAAAGGTGGATAAAAAAAAAAAACCTCTGAGTAGTGAGCACACCCTGAAAAGCAGGACACTTGCTTGACTCTCATATAAACTGGCCTGACCACCAGAGCAAACTCATTTCTTCATGACAGATAAAATTCTCTACCAAGACAGCTGTTGAGAACACTGAGAGTCCTACACTCAGAACAGGGAAACAGCACCCAAGGGTGAAATGCCATAGGGGGGCTGCAGCCACCCCCAGAGTGGGATGTATCCTCACAGCACCCGGGTGTCAGAGTGCTGAGCACACTGTTCCCCCTGCTTCAAGGCTGCCTCACTAACAAGAGCTGTTACAAAGGAAGAGGCACAAAAAGCTTCAGGGGAACCTCTCCCCTCTCTCATTATGGGGAGATGATTTAAGCTGAGGATCTCATGCTGCAGCCAGGTACCTTATTGCTCCAGATGCCAAGTTCCTGCCTAGAGCATGGATCTGCCTCCTCACCACAGGCTCCTCTGGGGCTGATCTGTGGGCAGAACCTGGTTACCAGCAGCAGAACTGCTCTGCCCTCCTGGGTCAGGTAGTGGGCAAACACCCTCAGGTGCACCAGCAAACACTCTTTGAGGCACCTTATAAAGGGCAGAAATCATAGAAATCACAGTAGTAGTGTAGTTACACCCCTCCTCTAGACATTAAGTAAGAGGCATCAGCAGGAGCGGGCCAGAATTCTTCATATCTATCCAAACAGATCAAACTGTGACCTTCTGGAGGTTATTTTACAGGATTTCATCTTTCATGCACTTTCTCCTTGGAACAAGAACACTGAGGAAGAAGCTTCACCAAAAAAAGCTACTGGCATTTTAGGGCCAGATGAACTGGCACAGTATTGCCTTAGGACTGGGAAACAAAAGCTGAGCTCTAGCAGAACCAAAGATGTTAGATGGGAAAATGAGAACATGAGAAAGAAACAGGGAAAAGGAACTCACAGGAATGAAAGATAAAGCTGCTTCTACACAGAGAGCTATAGAATCCTTGCAATGTCTGGGTTGAAAGGGAGCTCCAGAGCTCATCCAGCCCAACCCCTGCTGAAAGCAGGGACATCTGCAACTAGAGCAGGGTGCTCACAGCCTCCTCCAGCCCCACCTGGAATGGCTCCAGGGATGGAGCCTCCACCACCTCCCTGGGCACCCTGTGCCAGTGGCCACCCCTCTGCTGGGAAAGAGCTTCTGCCTTAGTTCTCATCTCCATCCACTCCTTTCTCATTTCAACCCATTGCCCCTTGTCCCTTCACTCCAGGCCTTTGAAAACAGCCCCTTTCCAGGCTTTGGATCAGCTCCCTAAATTTCTTAAGTCCCCTAAAGTTCTTACAGTTCAATCCCCTGTGTTGTTTTGTACTTAGAACAAAGCCCACATAACACAAACAGAAAAATACCCAGGTCTGCTGAATCACAATTGAAGATGGAATGCGAATGGTGATGCAAGAGGCAACATACCTTGTTTTGGGGTCGGGCTGAGGTGAAGATTTGCCTCCAGCTGCAAAATGCACCACTCCAACTCATCCTAGAACACGCCTTGGGGAGCCTTGGGCAAAGGATGGGGGAAGGCACAATATTTAAAAGCAGCCCAAATCTCCCATTTTCAAAATTCACTCCAAAGCTTGAGTTTACTCAAGTCCCCTCCCCATTTATGGGAGATCAAACTAGGGGGTCAGCAACCCCCTTTCAGGCTGATGCTTGAGGTGTGTTGTGTAACAGCACCGTTTTATAGGACAAATCAACACAGCACAGGGCGGGACACGGATGCTGCAACACTCTCTGTTGAGAGGGCACCAAACCAACCCTCTTCATTACCAAAAGGAGAGACAAGAAACTCTCATTACAAGTTTACTTGCTACTAGGAGCAAACCAGGGCTTCTGACAAATTGGTCTGGTTTTGCTTTTTTTGTTGTTGTTATTCTGCTGATGGGGTTTTATTTTTGTAGAGGCATTTGATGTCTCCACAGGAGGAAACTTCAGCACAGCTCTGGCACTACACAGAGTGTATGTGTTAAACTACAAGTCTTTAGGATCACCTTTGCTGTCTTTTTACCCTGCAAAGCAGGTGAAAAGCAAGGCTCGGAAGCTGGCCTGTCAGCAAGACGGTCATCACCGTCTAGATGGGCTAGAAAATGCAAAACATCTTGCCCGAGCAGAATAACGAGGCGAGAGGGAGTTGGGAAAGGTCGTGGCAAGTTCTTGGGAAGCCCTTTAAAGAAGCCTCCCGGGAGCCGGGGGCACTGCTGGGGCCTGCCCGGGAGAAGGGGCTCGGCCGGGGGCCGGTGGAGGCAGAGGAAGGCCTCGGGCAGAAGCGAGAGGCCCAAGGAAAGCTCTTACCCGCTCCATGCTGCCGCCAGGAGGAAACCAAAACCCGAAGTACTCCGCCCACGTCCGGTCACGGAGCCGCTCCCGTGGGTCCGGCCCCGGTTCCAGCGCCAGCTCAGCCTTGGCCGCTCCCAGGGGTCGGGCCCGGCCGCCGGGCACGCTCAAAAGCCTCCCCGGGTGTGCCTGGGGGAGGGCCCCGGCGTCTGTCCGGCCCTCCGAGGCCTGCTGCGGACGGGGCTTGCCGGGCCGTGCTGTGCTGAAGCACGGAGCTCTGCTCCGCAACCGGGCGAAACGGTCTCGGAGTCGCCTAGGGCGAGAGGCGGGTCTGAGGCGTGGGGCTCCCTCGTTTCACGGAGACGTTGGAATCGTTTCGGTTGGAAGAGAGCTCTGGGAGCCTTGGATCCAGCCGTGAACCCAGCAGTGCCAGGGCACCACTGCCCCGTGGCCCTCAGCACCACAGCTCCAGGGCTTGGAAACCCCTCCAGGGCTCAAGGGGACTCCAGCCCTGCCCTGAGCAGCCTGGGCCAGCCCTGGACAACCCTCTGGGGGAAAATGTTGTTCCCTAATGTCCGACCTAAATTTGGCCAAGCCCCATGGAACCTTCAGGGGCACCCACATCAGCACTGTGCCCACCCAGGCTCAAGAGGCACAAGGGCCATGGTGCTGCTGCAGCTGCTTCTCAGCCCAGTCCATGCTCTGCCACCACTGCAGGACACAGAATCATTGCATCATTAAGGTTGGAAATTACTTTCAGGATCATAAATCCAAACAAACATCTACTAAATATTACCAGGGCCACTAAACCGTGTCCTGAAGTATGGCATCTACAGGTTTTTTAAACACCTCCAGGGATGGTGACTCCACCACTTCCCTGGGCAGCCTGCTCCAGTGCCTCACCATTCCTTCAGTGATTTTTTTCCCAATATCCAACCTAAACCTCTCCTGGCACAATTTAAACCCATAACAGCCCAACCGTGTACATACAGCACACACAAAAAAAGGGTAAGGTGTAGCTACAGGTATTGACTAATACCACTGCTGGTTTAAATTTCCTTTGGATTGTCTCATTTCGTAAATTCAAACAAACAGACAAAAAGCAACCTTAGACACCTTGTTCCATACACACTTTTTTTTTTCCCTTTCAACAGCAGTCAGAAGTGCCCCTGCTGAGATGTGCAACACTGCAGCCATGTCACATTTCACAGCACAATACTTGATGTCTCCTTCAAATGCTTCAAAACCTGGGGGTTGTAGTTTCTGCTGACATTGGCAGTTGATGTTAGAAATTCTCCAAGGCTGTCAGTTATTCCAGTGGGACTCCTAAGTGCTAGGAAAACACTTCAAAATGTTGCTGTTAAAGGTTATAAAAAGGTACTGGAAAAAAAATATCCACCAGCTTCTGCCAATCCCGACCAGACTTCTGTCTTGCCTTAAAACCTCCACCCTTGCTGGGTTCGTTTGAAGCTTATCACAGGCTGTCCAAGACTTATTGCAAGGCTTTTCTAACTGCAGTAGGTTTGAAATCAACACCAGTCTTGGCCCAGAAGTGTCAGGAAAAGAGCTGACAGTCAAGTAATGAGCATAGGAATAATGAACTATCAGCAACCACCCTGAAAGGTCAGAATCCAGCTGCACTTCTCCTCTCAGTCCCTGAGCTGGACCCAAGGGCTTGTGAGCCCATCACCACTGGTCTGGATGCACCCTCTAAAACAAAAGCTTCCCATCTGGGGCCTGAGGAATGTGCCAATCCACCAGAGGATGCAAAAGCTCTGCAAGGTACAGGCAGGCACAGAGCCCGCTGAACCCACCAAGCCACAACAGAGGGTTTAGAGGCAGGATGCTGTCCATGTCTCCAGCCAGAGCCATGTGCTGTGGACTCAATGCCCGTGCAGGGAAAAGGCACAAAGGAGCCAACAATGTATCAGTTCTCCTGGGTGGCACCTCTGCCCTGAGGATCCGCAGCCCCATCCATGGCACTGAGGCTGGAGAGCCCGTGATGGCCTCGCTCCGGGGATGTGCAGCTTGGGGGGGCTGCCGGGGGGACCAGAACCTGATCCTCAACTCCTGCTGAGCCACAGGAACTTCGTAAGGTGAAGAGCTGGTTGCTGAGCCCATGTCTAAGCAGCCAGGGATGCCTGGGAATGAGGCAAATGGATGGGAATGGCTTGATCCTGCCACGGGGTGTGCAAAGGCCAGGACAGCTCCACGCTGCTGTCAGATGGTGAGGGGAGCATCTCAGTCTTGGGGGGGGGGGGACGACTCGTGCAGGACAGATGTGCAGTCCTTTGGGTCACTCCAGGGACTGCCCATTGACGTCCCCAGCACAGAGCTGCCTTCTTACCCCACCAGAGCACCACCAGATTTGTTGGCAGGCATGTCTGTTATTGGAAGCAGTTGGTTGCGCTGGAAAACGCAGCTCTTTGGTGTGAGGCTCCTTTAAGGGAGTTGCAGGAAGGAAATAATTTAAAAACAAAACAAAAACAAAACAAGGAGAAGTGGAGTGGTTCCCAGAGCTGCTACCCATAGTGCCAGGGAGCCTTGGAGGGCACCAGGACCACCCAGCATCACATGCCTGACACATCCTGCCTCCAGACTTCCTCGCCTGCAATGTAGGTGGCTTGCACGTACAGACCATCATTCAGCACCAGGAAATCTGCATGGGGTGAGAGAGAAAGGAATCAGCTGTCAGGAGACATGGAGCAGCTGGAGCTGGCTGGCAAGAGCTGGCTGGGCACAGTGGCAGAGAGCTTCTCCCCACACCAGATAAAAGGAGTGAGATGGTGGCCATTGCTCCATGCTTGGCTGAGATGTGAGGGGTCACTCCAAAGGGCTCACCAGTGCCAGCATCCAAAGGAAAAAACACTGGAGCAAAAGCTCATTGCAAATCCCAAGCAGCTGGGAGTCAGTCTCCCTTCAGCAGATGAAGCTGCATTGACAACTACCCCTGCTTTGCTTCAACACCTGGCAGCCCTCGTACCATTGTCCCCACCCCAGTACCACTGTCCCCCCCCCAGTACCACTGTCCCCACCCCAGTACCTGCATCGGAGTCATAATTGAGTGTCCCCTTTTTGTGCTCAATCCCCAGGAGCTGGGCAGGGTGTAGAGATGCTGCCTCCAACGCTGTCTCCACTGAGCACCCTTGGACAGAGAAGCAGAGGGGAGACATTAGAGCAGCAAACTGATGCCAAAGCAGCCCAAACCCCTCTGGCCAAGGCAACTGAAGCAGGAACACCCTCATCGCAGCCAGGTGGAGCTGGAGAGGGGAAATAATCCTACAGAAGACAGGAGGAAGAGAACTGAGCACCTAAGGTATGGGGAAGGGAAAAACATTCATGTTCACGAGAAAAAGGAGCAGGAGAGTTCATCTTTCTTTAGTGCTATGAAACCTGCCCTCAAAAAGGTGCTCGTCTGAAGCCAGTGCCACTGATCTCTGCCCTTCTCATCCTGTCTCAGGCAAGAGGGAAAGTTCCCTGGTGGAGCAGACACAGCTGCAAGAGACCTCCTTTTGTGTCAATGCAGGAAGCAACAGCTTGTGGGCAAAGGTCACTTACCTGTGGCTTCTTGGAAGTGTCTCACACACGTGTCCATGGTTGCCACACTACCACTCAGGGTCTTTGTGCCTGGGAGAAGAACAGGATGGCACTGAGCAGGTCCCACAGTTCATAGCAAGGAAAAGCAGGGTGGTGAGAATGCTTAATGGGACCAGAAGGGGAAGAAATCCTGGGGCACTTTGAGTTGAAGGACCTGCAGATAAGAACGAGGCAAGAGGGTCCATGCTGGCAGTGCAGGGAGAGGTACTGGGATGTCACCCAACAGCTCCACTGTAAGACCAGCTGTACTGAGCACAACCAGTTCACAGTGGAGGCACTTGCTGCCAGGGGCAGAGGGAGGGAACTGAGAAAGCAAGGATCCTTCTCTGGAAAATCTTCCCAGACTCCCAACTGCTTGCAGCTCTGGGAACCTAGAGAGCAACAAGTGGTGGTGTTATAACAAACACAAGGGGCAATATCTGTGGGATACCTCTGTCCTCTCAGACCCTGCTGGCACCTCTGGCATCCACGACACTGGGCAAGGAGGCGTTCCGAGGTGTGCTAAGCTCTCCAGGAACGGGCACGAGTGGCTCTTTCACAAGAGGCACTTACCTGCAATGTAGGTGTTGAGTCCATCGATCTCCACCACCTGCTGACCCAGCGTGTGCCGACCTGATGCCAGCCCCATACCAGCCATCGCATCTGTCACCAGCACCAGCCCTGGGGAGTGCAAGGAAAGAGCACGAATTACCTTCACGCCTCATTTTCCTGCAGCTCCAAGTGCTGCACCAAGCTGCCCCTCCCAGAGAAGGGCCAGGGCATCTCTAGCCACACCTGGTCAAAAGCAAGAGGGTTGGTGGGTCAGCACACCTCTCCCAGGCCCTCGTGGCGGTGCTTTGGCAGGAGCTGGCACAGTGCTGGGGAGAGCTGGGGCCTGGCACGGCTCACCTTTGGGGTGGGCTCGGTGGGCGATCCGCAGGGCAGCAGGGTTGGTGTGGATGCCATCTGAGATCATGCCGTAGAACACCCTCCTCCCAGCAGGGATCTTGTCACTTGTCAGCAGCCCCACGATCCCGGGGTCGCGATGGTGGAACTGCCCGAGGGGAGAGAGAGGAGAAGCTGTGGAGCATCCCCAGGGGCTTGTGGCTAAAACCCTCACCTTGTGGGGACGTGGTTGCCCTCTCTGTGCCCGCCAGTTGGGCACTCTGTCCTCTGCCAGGCCAATCTGGGCATCTCCTTGAATGTCAAGTGTGCCACAACCTTAACTCTCTTTTAGGTAGGGCAGGAGGAATGCAAAGCCAGGGCTTCAGGGCTGAAACCTCATTGTGAGGCCTGGGAGAACATGGATCTGTGAGGAGCAGGAGAGAAAGGACCAAAAGCAACAGCCGTGCGTGGCAAGTGGCCTTGGCTACTCACTGGCAGCATGGCATTGAAGAGGTGAGTGATGAAGGTCGCACCGTGCTGCACGGCCTCCTCAGCTTGGGACAGGTTAGCCACCGAGTGACCTGGGGACAAAGACCAACCTGTGACTTTTCTGCTTGGCTCTCCACTACCTTCTCCACAGGAGTGCAGTGCTCCATCACTAGGATTTGACTCTGATGCCCCAGGCTGGGTGGAGGTTGGAGTGCCAGCACTGGCACACAGGTGTGACTGTGGGGAGGGCTCTGGCACTGGGTGTTTCACCCCAACACTGGTCACATCACAACCATCAGCCACTCTGCTTGCTCACAGAGTTGCCTCAGGCTGGGTTAGAGGTCCCAGGACAGGCCTTTCCTCAGCAGAGATGCTCATGGGGCTGGAACAGCTCTGCTCCCAGGACAGGCTGAGGGAGCTGGGATTGTCCAGCCTAGAGAAGAGAATCTCCAGGGAGACCTTAGAGTGCCTGAAGGGAGCTGATTCAAAGCCTGGATAGGGGCTGTTTCCAAAGGCCTGGAGTGAAGGACAAGGGGCAATGGTTTGAAAGGAGAAAGGAGTGGATGGAGATGAGAACTAAGGCAGAAGTTCATTCCCAGCAGAGTGGTGGCCACTGGAGCAGGTTGCCCAGGGAGGTAGTGGAGGCCCCATCCCTGGAGCCATTCCAGGTGGGGCTGGAGGAGGCTGTGAGCACCCTGCTCTAGTTGCAGATGTCCCTGCTCTCAGCAGGGGTTGGGCTGGATGAGCTCTGGAGCTCCCTTTAACCGAGACATTTTAAGGATTATATTTAAAGACATTCTAGAGAGGTATCAAGGAATTAGAGATGGTGGTGTTTTACAAAAAAAAAAGAGCATGGGAATAAAATTATCCAGAAAAAACCCACAACTTTAAATCTGGTTTTGCCAACAAGGACATTGGCTCTAATGCTCAGGGGGCAAACCTGGCCCTGCTGCAGTTCTTCATGTGGCTGTGAGGTAAGAGCTGCTCTGCTGAAACACTTAGGGTTCCATTTCACCCTGAATAACTCCTTTCCTCACACTCATTTTTCTTCTTCAGTGCTCTGAGACAAAGGAGAGTTTGTGAAACAGAGGACAAGGAGAACGTAGCCAGTTTGAAGTCTGTTGCCACTGAGACACTGGAGGCAGAGGTTGAAAAACAGCAACCACAATTCAACAGTAACCTTTGGAAAATGATTTCGCCTTTCAAACGAGGCCTAAAGCAGTTGAACTTCAGAGTTTGAACCTTTCCACATCATCAACCCTCAATTACATCTTTATTCCAGCAAGACAGCTACTCTTCCCTGTGTTGGAACAGCACCCACTGCTACCTGCTGTTAAGCAGAAGGGGCACCCTGGTCAGGGTGAAGCTGGACCCTTGCTACAGCAGGTGACAGGTTTGTAGCATCAAGCAAGGTGCCCACTTGTGACAGGGCTGGCACCTCCCTGGAAAGACAGGCAAAAAAACCTCCTGTGGCTCTGATTCACCCAGGAGAGGGGCTGCCTGGCCCTCCTGGCACAGGGAGCAGGGAGCCTCCCCAGGCCTCCCCCCAGCCCTTACCGAGAGAGACGCAGATGCCCTTCTTGGTGAGCTCCTGGATCACCTCACTGCTCCTCTTCATCTCTGGAGCCAGGGTGACTATCCGGACACAGTCCAAGGATCCATAGGTGGCAAGCAGGTCCTGGAAGGCACCCTCCTCAAAGGTGCGGAGGCAGCGCTCCGGGTGAGCCCCTTTCTTCTCCTTGCTGATGAAGGGTCCTTCCAGATGGGCCCCTGCTCACAGAGGAACACAAAGTCACGACCCTTTCCTCTCCCCACCAAGGACTTGCTGTGTTTACCCTGCTCCAGTCAAGCTCTGGATGCTCTCCCACAGCAAAACACACGGATCAGGTAACTCGGAGCACAGCACAGTGAAAGATGCAGTGCTGGCAACTGGGCAAGACAAGCCACCCTGCTGAGGCTGGAGAGGTGTGTGTGTGATGACAGAGACCCTGGCAAAGGCCTGGCACAGGCTGAGGGAGAAAGCAGGCCTGTGCCCACCTGTGCAACCCTCCCACTGAAAGCTTTCCAGAGCCCATTTGCACTGCCCCTGCAGTAGCTTCTTCCCCCCTTAACCACAAATGTGGTTGCTGCCAACATGGAGTAGCAGCAGAGAGAACAGCAAGGGACAAAACCACTCACCCAAGATACCTGCTCCGTGGGCTCCACCATCTCTTATATTGATCTGAGGGAGAACCTAGAGAAAGGAGTTTGTCATACACACCACCCCAACCAACCAAAACAAACCCAAACTATCAGCCTGCAGAGAGCTTTGGAGCTGGACCACTTGGACCCATCAGCCAAACACAGCTCACAAAGAAAAAGGGCAGCTGCCAGCCCTGCTGGGCAAAGTTGGCCCAGGAGACATCACTGTCTTGGCAGTCTAAGGGTTAAGGGCAAGAAATGCAGGGGTAGAGTCCAGCTCCTCATGCCCACGACTCCTCTACCTCAGTCTCTGCAGACCCAGCCTTGGCCCTCTCACCTCTTGGTACCAACCTCAGTCATTTATTGCCCTGTGGACAAGAGAAAGTCACTTGCCTGGTGGTACACGGATGGAGGAGAGGTCACCAGTGTGGGACAGAAGGAGGTCACTCCATGGGAGAGGATTTTGTGACTGACCAGGTCAATTCCTGATTTGAAGTCATCTGTAGCTAGGGAGAAGTCCACCCCAAATCCTCCTGCACCATAAACAGAAGAGATCAAACTGTAATTTCCCCAGTGGACATTTTCCCACCCCCAAAAAAAAAAAAAAAAGCCAAAGAAACATTTGTCCTGACTGGAGCGAGCTGCTCTGTTTGTGTGGCCCTGACCAGGGGCAAAGGGCTCCACCACTCCTGTCCTACATTCCCAAGGCTCTGTGAGTACAAACCCAACCAACGCTGTCCCCCTGAACTGCTCTTCCCCTCTGCAACCCAGCTTTTTGCAATCACCTTTTGTCTTTTGCTGTGGGCCAAAATCTGAGTGTTCCCCACTGAAGACGGGATCCCATTTCCAACATCAGCTACCATAGAACAAAGTGCCTCTTGCCCCCCAGGAAAGAGCTACTGCAGGTTGATTCCCTTTAAAAAGCCTTGCTCTGTCCTCCCTGCAACCCAGGAAGGGCAGGGTGGGCATCCCTGCCCGGGCAGAGGCAGGATAAAACACTGATGGAAACGAAGGTGAGAGCAGAAAACCACAGCGAGATGAAGGGGCTCAGTTCTGTGGCAGCAGCAATTAGGAGCTGATTACAATTAGCTCAGTGATTAGCATTAGCTCGGTGACTCCCACCTCCCTTGAGCAGCCAAAATCCCCTCAGCCATGGGCACACAGCAGGGTTTGAAGGTCTGGGGTGGACAACCCCACCCCCCCAACCCCCAACCTATCCCTCTGAGACATCCCTCTGCCCCACACCGTTGATCTGGACGTCGATGAAGCCCGGGGCGATGATGCTGCCCTTGCAGTCCAGCTGGATGTCAGCAGAGCCCTTCTCCTCAAAAAAGAGTTTCTCCGGGTTGAGGATCTTCCCCTCTCGCACCCACAGGTCGTCCCTGAGGAAGGGACAGGCACATAGACACCCCCCCCCAAACTCCTGTGCCATGGTGCACACGGGAGTGGGTGGCAGAGGTGGCAGAGCGGGGCAGATGCCACCAACACCCCTCACCTATGGGGAGGGCAAAGCTGCTCTTCCAGCAGCGACACGGGGTGGCAGCTCTCTCATGGGTTTTTCACCGGCTGCCCCCCGAAAGGGAAAGCCGGAGGGTCGGGACAAGAAGCGCATCCCTCGTCTCCATCACAGACCAAGGGGAATGGGACGAGGGGCAGCAGAAGCGCGGGGGGTGTGTGGTGTGTGGCAGCCGACGGGTGATACCCGGAGTGGGGGGAACGGGGACCTGGGGACAATCCCGCCCGGGAACCCCGGCACTCCCTCACCTCTGGAGCTGATTGTTCCTCAGGATGCGGCAGTTGGTGAACTGGACAATGGGTGCGTCCGAGACGGATTTGTTGGACGGCATCGCGGGGCTCCGGGCGGAGGGATCGCTCCCGAACGGAATGAGGAGCGCCGGAGGCGGGGAACCGGTTGTGGCGGGCCGGGCCGGGTCCACGGCGCCGGTTGCAAACGGCTACCGGGGGAACGGGGAGCCGGGAAGGGGCGGAGGGGCCGGAGCAGCACCCCGGGGGGGCGGGCGGGCGGCGGGTAGGACCCCGCCCCTCCCCGGGGCTCCGGGCCCACGTTAAGAGGGACAAAGCCCCGCGGCGGGACCCGCTGAGAGCCGAGCCCGGGGCGGGGCACGGAGCCTCACCCCGCAGAGCGGCAGGCTCCCGGTCACGTGACCCCGGTCAGCCGACGCGCCGGGATTCCCCACCCGGTCCCCTCCCCCACG
>WYEA01004600.1:0-18151 GCA_033558465.1 Alcedo atthis
CACCTATATAAATAACTTCTGAAAATGACCCAACAGATATTAAGAATATTGGGAATAAGTAAATGTTAGACTGAACTAATATATTAATTCCATTTTTCTTTTGTAGTTATAACTCTTTTCCAGATACTCATATGATATAGTCTATTTGTCTAGTGATTTCATGAACTGTTGTACTGTCAAATGTCACCTTTTATATTATATACTTTTATATTATATACCTTATATATTATATACTGTGTTTAATTTACCTGTTTGCTAAGTGTTGTGCAGATAAAGCAGCGAGTGAAGCCAATTTCAAGAACAATATCGTAAAAATGGTTGTAGATTGCAAATAAAATTATTTATTTTTTTTTTTGTAAGGGGAGATTTACAGTTATGAGGATGAAACAAATCTCAGCTCTGTAAGATAAAGTTATCTTACAGATTATCTTATATAAAAATCTTTTATATCATAAAGTTGCAGGTATTTCACAGGGAGCTGATTATATCACCCGGGCTTGGGAGGGTGGGGGGAGAGAGGAATCATGCCAAAGCACTACAAAAATACAGTATATAACAGCAGCTGGACCATTACTAGACAAAGTGCTTTTTAACCTAATATATTTTTTTGTTCCAACAATATGCAGATGGTTAACAAAAGTTTCAGTCCTAAACTATTTACGTAAGTATAATTGCAGCAGACTTAAGTCAGATAGCTGTTTGGACTTGCCCCCTTGCCGTTTGGTAATTGGCACATCATGTTATGCTACCAAGAAACACTTCAGCTAGCCTGAATATGTGGTGTTGTGTAAGAAATACCCTCCCCACCCCTGCAACCTGGCAACAAAACCACAATCTGGCTGAAACTGCACTTACTACCCTCCATGGGACAAAATCAGGAATGCCTTTTACTCTGTGGTAGGAATAAGAACATTTTATTCAATGTTGACATCCACAGATGTAAAGTGCACATACTATAATGTGAGCGAGACATCAAGGGCTACATTTATGAGGTCCTGCACTAAAAAGACATTTTTCTGACAATAATTAAAATACCCTGTTACTCTCTGCCAATATCTGCTCTTCTCCTGAAGACTCTCTGAACTCCTGCACACCTGAAAAAGAGGGTGGTACTGTTTTTCTGTTATGCTTTGAAGCATGTTCTTCACTGGGCTAAAATATATGGCCATCAAAATTCACATATTGCATTTCTAAGCAGTTGCCAAAATGCAGCAAAAAAAGTTGAGAAGCTATTAATGTTGTGGTTTAAATATAGCTACTGAGAGACAGAAGATACAGAAGAGGTAAACAATAAGGTTTCAGAATCATACCTTTATTTTATTGTACTAGCCTACCTTTGAATATAATACCCTCAAGCAATATTTAGCTATTTTTGCTGCAAAACAATCTTAAAATCACTTCTTCAACCTAACTTTGAGCTGTTCAGCTTTTGAAAGCAAATTGGTCTTGAACACTCAAGTAAATTTCAATATTTTCCAGAAATTTTGAGCAAAAGGTTGCTTCCTCCTGCATCTGCCATTACCCCTTTCTGTTGCAGAAGTCTGCCAATTTCAGACTACTTTGAACTAAGGATAAGAAAAAAATCTTTCACGGCCAATGTCCTGCCAACCACCATGTCTCTTATGTGTCAGCTGGTAGCAGCTGTGGCAGAATAGCATGAGCAGAGATTTAATTCCTTATAGGCCATTTAGAACTTTATGGGTCATAACAAATATCTTAAATTCCATCTGGAGAACATGAGGCAGTCACTGTAAATACCACAGAAGTACATCAACAGTCCCAGTAAAATACCCTCTTCTACCCTCTCAGTACTAAGTGACTATTATGTACTGCATCTGTGTCAGCTCCTAAGAGGTTCTAAGGCACTGCACTGTGAAGACTATGCTTTTGCAGTCTAAGAAAATTACTCCACCTCTCCCCCCAAAAAAGAATAAAAGATTCTAAAAAAAAATGACATAAAGTAGCATATATCTCACTTAAAAAAAAAAAGGAATAACAAGAGAGATAAATCTGAAAGACAAGTGTAAAAATATCCCATATAATAATTCCACATATTCCATAATGTGGAATCTTCAGATCATAATGGAGAATCTATGCTGCCACTGCTGAGTATTATTGAGGAGTGACAAATGTCTCCATCTTTGGTAACTGTATAAGCAACCACTATTATAGAATCATACAATTATTTTGGTTGGAACAAGACCTTTCAGATCACCACCTCCACCCCTTCACCCAGCACTGCCATGTCACTCCTAAACCATTTCCCTGTGCATCACATATACATGTCTTTAAAATATGTCTAGGAATGATGTCTCCGCCCTGAGCAGCCTGTTCCACTGCTTTACAAACCTTTTGGTGGAGAATTTATTTCCTAATATCCAGTGTTGCACCTCCCCTGGTACAACACGAGGCCATTTAAGTTGCAAGGAGGCTTAGATTAGATATTAGGAATAAATTATTTACGGAGAGAGTGGTAAGGCACTGAACAGCCTGCCTCTGAGGAGGTGCTGGAATCACCAACCCTGGAGGTATTTAAGAAACTAATTTACAAGGTGCTTCAGGACATGCTCTAAGAGCAGGAATGTAGGGGAACTGTGTTTGGTGTGGTGGGGTTTTTTTTGGGGGGTGTTTTTTGTTTGTTGGGTTTTTTTAGGTATGGTTGGACTTGGTGATCTAGGAGGTCCTTTCCAACCATGATTATTCTGTGAATCTGTGATTCTGTGATTTCCTCTTGACATATTGCTTGCTACCTGGGAGAACAAATTGACTCCCATCTTGATACAAATTTTCAGGGAGTTGTAAGGAGTGATAAGATCTTCCCCGAGCCTCCTTTTCTCCAGGCTAACCAACGCCAGTTCTCTCAACCATTCCTCATAAGACATGTGCTTTAGGCCCTTCACCAGCTTTGCTGTCCCTTGGACACGGTCTAGTACCTCAAAGTTCTTCTTACAGTCAGGGGCCCTGAGCCAAACACCATATCTGAGCTCAAGAAGGCCAATGACATCAAGATTCTCATGACATAGCTGCATTATTTCAGGTTTTTATGATCACTTTATCATGCTGTTGGACCAACATCTGCCTCTTTGATCAGTGGTCAGTATGAATAGAATATGTATGAATAGAAATGTCAGAAAAATCTTTGGATGAAGAAGTTTGCTTAGCAAAGTTTCACTTTTGTTGTTGGTGTTTGTTTTGTTTTGTTTTGGTTTTTTTTCCAGAGGATGGTTACCCATTATCTTAACTCTTTCAGGAAGCTTTTTAGAAATATTTAAGGGCAAGTACAAAACAACATTTTTTTTTTTTTTTCCCTCCCTGAAACTGTATCCACTTTTGTCATTATACCACTTCAAATGCTTTTTCTGCACATATGGTTCAGAAAAACCTCCCACTGTTTTGAGACTCTCGAAATGCCTTAGCAGCTGCTGTTTCAACATACATCCTGCTCCCTGCTGTGTACACTTAACTATGAAGTCCCAGGTCCCAAACAGTTAGTCTGTAATATTGTATGCACTATCATTTGAAGAGTGATAAATTGCTTTCAGAAAGCTCTAACGTTCATCAGATCATAAATTCACATACACATATCTCCTCTTAGGACCCCCAGAAATACTACTGTGCTTCATTAAGTCGATTAAAAAAAAAAAAGTTCACATCACATAGTGAAAGAAGTTTCCCATTATTACTGGAGAAAGGATTGTCAAACTGCTTAGCAGGTGTGACAATCCAGTTCAGATTTTAGTAACATGGTACAGATGCTTGTCTTTTTTCTTTTTTTCTCACTGTTCTCTCAGGTTTGAAATACAGGCTTATCTATTTTACAACACTAGTTATTCAGTGCCAAAAGCCAACTCTGTTCAGTTGCAAAATCTCTATAACCTACAATATTTCAAGTTTTCAAACATGACATGTCAACAACGTCAATTCTCAAATATTCAACTAAAAACCAAGTACAAAAATGTATCACTTCAGCGTTTTCAAAATTAGGGCAGCAATGCTAAAGAACATTGATAACTGATAAAGTGAAGCATAAATAATTTCATACAGAATTAATGAAAAATTTCAACAATTTAAACAAGAAAGACAAAATAACATGAAATAAAAATGGTCCCACATGTCCACCATCCAGTTTCCTCCATGGAAAAGGCCATGACTGGCCTGTCAACAGTACACAATGTGTTCTGGCTTTACCCACAAAACAAGCAAAGAATTCATTATGAGTGCTGATGGTTTTCTTAGGCTAATAACAAAGGAAGACCATTCCAAAAAAATGCAAGGGGACTCATTTGTCCTCCCACTGAGCAGTAAGGGCAAAAGGCTGATACTGAGACATGACAACATGTATACTGATAGGTGCTACGTCTACAATTTGATATATCTGGTGTTGCTCTTGCACAAACTCTACATATCTAAGGTATTGCTCCACATCTGGTGTGAGATATCAGGGAGATAAGAGGCTGGCATCCCCTTTAAGAGTTGAAATTCTATAAATGCTGATCACAAAATGCTGCATCATTTAGGCAGAAAGGGACAAAATGAGATTTAGTCCAACCCCTTTGCTCATCAAGTTCAGCTGGAGAAGGTTGCCCAGGACCATGTCCAGTTGGTGTTGAGTATCTCCACAGGGGTGGATATCTACCATGACCTACCATGTAGACTAATCAGCAAGTCCATTTGACAAGTCTTCATAGTCCCACAACAGCAGCACTGACCATATAAAGTGTTGAGCTTCAGCTTCCAGTGTATTTTCCATTTCATTAGCTGAGATTGCCATTTCAATAGACAAAATACCTGACTGGTAAGAACCAGTATGAGATCTTCTGAGAGGAGTGGTGTTTGGATATTCACTCAATTAGAATCAATAATCTCTCCGTCATAAAATTCATTTTATATTTACAATCTAAGAAACACAAGCATGTATTTTACACACCTTCAGCAATAAAGAAAATAAAGTAGAACAATGCTAACTTTAAGCATGTCTCTGAATCATTTGAAATGGTTTGTTTGGCTCAATCTTAGTGCATTCTTTTGGAGCTAAGAAAGTGCACCTAACCACTCCATTAAAAGATAATTTAGTTTAGCCCTACTTCCTTGGTCTTTTTCCACACTTATCACCTACAGTGCCATTATATCAAACCATCTGCCTGCTTTCCAGGATTATATTTATACTAAGGGTCAGCTTGCACTACCATTGTTTTAATTAATGCTTTTTCTATTGCAATTATTCTTTGTGGGTTTTTTGTTTGATTGATTGGGGTTTTTGTTGTTGTGTTGGTTTGTTTGGTTGGTTTTTTTAACCAGATAAAATATTTGCTCATTATTCAAAATAGTAATTTAGTCGTTAAACAACAGCCACACACTCAATATTTTCACTCACTTGTAAAACACAATTAAATACAATAAAAAGGAGAATATGAAACAACAGAAAAGCCCAACAAAGGCACAGACTTTCAGCAGCAACACCTTAATTCATTGATTTCCATCCTGGAGCCTGTACAAGTAAGCAGGATCTGACCATCAAATAGTAAAATACAACAACAGTACAGAAACAGCTGGTGATAGGAAGCAGTGATCCTTCATTCCTTATGTATGTTAGTTAATATAATGATGTTTTATGTATGTTAGTTAATATAATGATGTAAATGGTGAGGAAAGAGGAGAAAAATAAAAACCAAAAACATCTGAGTAAAATATATGATGTAGGTCTTAACATTTGTGCCATGTCCTAACCTATCCTGAAACTCTCTGGACTACATGAACAACAGTCAAACACCTGACTACACAAAAATGGCCAAAACAGTGCAACAATTTTAAACATTTATCTCTTTCATATGTACTTTTCAATTTTATGGCATCCCAATATGTTATTTGAATTAACATGGTATTAGTTGTGCTCACACCAGAAGGCTTTGATAAGGAACACCAACTGGGAAATGCAAATACCAGATCACAGGCTTTTTGCCTTTGATTGTTCACTATTAAGTGTTTCTGAAAATATCTTTTAACAATCCTTTTTTTGAACAATGTCATGGTTCCTCTGAATTCCTTAGCAGAAGTTCTGTTGATTTTTATGGAACTATAATTTTACTCCCGGTATTTCATCATTCCCAGCAGCTACTAGCGAGTGGAACATCTCCCTCATCAGGAAAGACTGGGAGAGCTGGGTCTTTTTAGCTTGGAGAAGAGGAAACTGAGGGGTGACCTAATGAATATTTATAAATATGTAAAGGGTGAGTGTCAGGAGGATGGAGCCAGACTCTTCTCAGTGGCATCCATTGATAGGATAAGGGTCAATGGGTGCAAGCCAGAACACAGGAGGTTCCACATAAATATAAAAAAAAACTTCTTTACAGGGAGGGTGACAGAGGCTTGAAACAGGCTGCACAGGGAGGTTGTGGAGTCTCCTTCTCTGGAGACGTTCAAGACCCACCTGGATGAATTCCTTTGTGACTTGATCTAGGCAATCCTGAATTGGACCAGATGATCTTTTGAAGTTCTTTCCAATCCCTAACGTACTGTGATACTGTATCATCACACTTTATTTTACTAGAGAAAGAGGAAATTTTGCAGACTAAATGTCTATTAACAGAATAAACAGATGGTCCTATCTACAGAAATGAATAAAAGGATGTCAAGGCAGCACTCAAGAAGTTTTTGATATTCACTGGAGCACAGCAATACTTCAGCACACAAATACAGTTAAGTACTTTTTCCCATGTTAGGATGCTTCAATGGTAGAACACTATAAAAATTGTAGGTCCCTTAAAAATTACTGGTCCCAGTAGAAAAACTGATCCTCAGAAACAAAAACATATGCTCTTCTGCACTACTGCAAAGCAGAACTTGACTCCCCAAACTCTTTGGAAACAAATTCAAGTGTCTGAGGCTTGACAACAATAAGTAAACTGTATTCACCTCTCCAAGATGTCCTGCCACAGAAAGCTTGAGAACAATTTGTTTAAAATACATTAACATTATTGTCATTGTTACCACTTAAATCTCAAATCTAACTTCCTGTGGCACCTACAAAAACCTTTTAAGAGATCATTCAGACTAAAAAAGATCAATGAGACTGAACACCCAGGAAATAAAAAGTAAGGTGCAATCCCAGTATGCAAATCCATTATTTCCCTATCTGTAAGACACCAGCTGCATAAAGTTGAGATTCCTACCACCACCAGCATCACTACCCACTCACAGCATTGACTTCATCAACATATATTAATTATATTATATTAATTATATTATATTATATTAATTATATTTTATATATTCTATTCTAATCAATGATATACTATATTAGTATATCTATTTGGGCCTGGTTCAATTATATACTTCCTGTGAAACCTTGAGAAGTTTCATATCTCTGATTTTATTTCTTTTCTGAAAGAAAATGACAATATTGTTTCTCAAATCTCTGAACATTACATTAAGCATGTATTTGTGTTTTCAGTAAGATACTGTGGGGATGAGTAAACAAACAACAACAAAAAAATATCCTGTGAGATTTTCCAGAGTTATGTGTTTAATATACTTTGAACTACTTTTTGTTGTTTTTGTTGTTTCAAATCATGTGAAATTTTGCTCCTGTAAGACTTCTAGAAACATTAAAAATGCCACATAAAAAAGAATGTGAGCATTAGGGATATTAAGCACTGGAAGACCTCTGTTTCATAACTGCTAAACACTGAGAGATGGTTTGTGTAGGACACAAGTTAAATGCCTCTTTTGCTTCCATCATGCTTCATAGATGGAAAAGCTCCCAAAGTGCAATTGCACATCTTAGATCTTTTTTAAAGTATCTATTTACAAATAATGGATTGCTGAACTTCAAGAAGATAAAATAAATTAATTCAAATGAATTTTTGCTTATATTCACTTTTAAATTTAGACAGGGTACTTCTAGACAGGGTCCAGACATGCGCTGTGTATCACACAGGTAATCACAGCAACAGCTACTTAACAAACTAGATTTATTTTTCATATAAATAAAATAAATAAAATAAATTTTCACAAATAAATAATGTACAAATAAATCAAAGCACTAGAAAATATTGCAACTTGCCCTAGGATTTCAGTACACTTATACAAAGTGCTGTGGTGTAGAGAAGAAATGTTATCTACCCTACATGTACTTCATATAGCATTAAACTAAACAATTACGTTTGGCCACTCAGGTTTTCTTTATTTGAGCTGTTTCATTCATTCATTCCTTAATGTTATAAAGTAAGCATATTTACTTGACTTTTAATCCCATCCTTCAGATAGTTAAAACCAATTAAAAATTGGACCTTAATTTTATTCTACAGAATTATTACAGATTTCTTTCTTAAAATCCATTACCCCATTTATCCCTGACAGGGAGTGGTTCTAATCACCAAGTGCAGGTGCTTTTGATTACTTCAAACTGCCTTGAATTTCAATAGAATAAACAATTGTTACTGTTAACAGAAAATATTTAATTATGTTCATTTAATTGCTTGAGAGAGTCCAGTGTAGAGCCACAAAGATGATTAAGGGAGTAGAACATATCTCTAATGAGGAAAGGCTGAGGGAGCTGGGGCTCTTTAGCATGAAGAAAAGGAAACTTGGGGGTGAGCTTATAAATGTTCCTGTGTGATCTGGTCTAGGTGATCCTGCTCTGGCAGGGGGTTGGACTAGATGATCTTTCAAGGTCCCTTTAGCCCCTAACATTCTGTGATTCAGTAGGACAAACTATATTTCCAGTCACAGCTTGGTGAATCTGGACTCATATACTGAATTAGTGGCAACTCATTTATATTTGTAAAGAAAAAAAGAATTCGTAGATTGTATTTTTTTCTTAAGCTTTTAATTACTTCTTAGCAAGCTTATTAAAGTGTTGAGTCTTTGAGTCTAACTACCTAGATGTTTTATCATTACAATTAACTATAATGTTTTCCTTCATTTAGGGTTCTGGTTTACCAAAGCACTTTCAGTGTGTAGTTGTATGTAATCAGTATTGCCTGCTTCATTTCACTATACCTAGACAATCCATTAAAATGGGATTATTATTTGCTCTGATGATGCTATGCATCATTGATTTGTGTGCTGTCTTTTATAAAAGAGAAGTGCCAGCCTGATACTCAGTTGAACTGATAGCTTTTCTTAGAGTTCATGAAAATCATATAGATTGCTACTCAGAAAAGGTGACAAACATAATTTAAAAAAATATGCTTGCATGGCTCAACAGTTCTTTCAACTTTGCACCAATAAGTGAAATAAAGCCTTAAAAATAGGTCATATATTTATCCCTGTTACTACTTTCAGACCTCATACAGTAACATAATCCATGTTATTACCAAAAAAAAAAAAAAAGGCATTTGAGACAAAATTAACACTTGTTTTCTAAGAAGAACATTAGTAACCTACCTTGTTTGCCTTAATTAATCTCAGTAATCGGAGATATAGCAGCACACTGGAACAAAATCAACATGTTACATTTAATGCAACTTATTTTTCATTGATAAAGCTGTAAAACTTCTTAAAAAATTTATCAGGGAAAAAGGATCAACATGTTAGCATTGTTATTAATATAATACTGGTGAGAAACCATATTCCTGCTATATTAAACAGTAGTAATTTATTAATAGATAGACATACCTTCAATTAATATTGTAAGCAACCAATCACTAATGAAACTATAAACAGACTGTACAGAAACAAGTGGTAGGAAACCTAAATCTGATCTGATCAGGGACATTTGTTTTAATTTCATCTCGTCCTTCATGTAGAAGAATGAGAACCTTTCTGTGATTTTCTAGAGATCTGAATGTGCACAATCTCCTGCAATAAATATGTTTCTTAGAACCTAGTCCCTGAGCAAAAGTAATACCAAAAGTTGTTTTCCTATGCTCGTTAATCACCAAGTATATTTTCTGCTATTGAAAACGTGTTATACTTTATTCTAAAGAAATTACAGCATTTTGAATGTAAAGTCATAGCTTTTGATGTTTTTGCATTGTAGAGTAGAAGTGCCACTTCAGACTAGGAAGTATCTGCTCTGAAAAAACACCTAAAATATCACATAATGGGAAGGCTATGGTTCCACATGTCATATTAAAGGTTGTGATCTGAATCCATCCTGGTAATTAACCTTCTAAGATTGCAGTCTTATATACCTTGTGATTTTATTGCTGATTTGTCTTCAAATGATATTTTAATGTGCTGAATCACTTTTATACAGATTTTGCATCAGAGATTATTTCCAACTTCAGGTGTTCATTCTACATGTGCATTCCTTCCATTTTCTTTTATTATTACATGCCTGAAAGAACAGAATGTATAGTAGGCATTGACCAAATTAATAAAAATTGTTTTACTTTCACATATAATCTATTTTTCTTATTGTTACGAAGCCTATACCTTCAAGTATGAGAAAATGGAATAATAGAAATATCTAAAAATGGTTAAAAGCTCTGTGTAGTAAACAGAATATTTTTTTTTTATGATTAATCTATTCTGTTCTGTTAGACCAGATTTCTGCCACACAGGTTGTACACACTTTATCAATATTCCACCATGAAAAAGGTGAAAAAAAATTCATTTTTTTCTTGAGTGATGCCATATCAGTGAAGCAGTCATCTAAAATATTTATCTGCCATTCATCCATGAATAAGAAGAAGCAGACACGACCTCAAAGACACTTAATGTAACATTAGCAACTACTGAAGTAAGACCTTCCTCACTGAGAATTGCATTCAAGCAGACTAGACTTACATTAAAAAAATATTTTAGTAAAAAGAAAATTTGCAGCAACTTGAATCTTGTTTTATAGTCAGTACCTGGTTTTAATCATATTATACATTACCACTCAAAATGACTTTCGCTTCTTTGCATTCAGACACTAAAAAATGTGCAGAGCATAATGGTTCATATCAAATGAAAAATAAAATGCCAGCTACTTTTGCAAATTAAATGTAATCTAAAAACTGAAATTTACAAAGTTAAATGTCTATCATGGCAATCTCGTATCTTGGCTCCAATTTAATGCCTTCACCAGCAATTTCAAATATAGTATAGAGGAGGCTTTGTCCACATGTAGCTCCATTCCAACCATGGCTTAAAAACTCTGGTCTTTTTGACACTGAACAATTCCACACAGAATTTCTGATGCAAGATATCTGTAACCTAAGAGAGATCCTTTTACTCCCCCTGTACATAGAGAAATTGAATTTGTCTTATTAATAAAAAATAACTTTGAATGCCTTAAGAAACTATATTGTCCCCTGTACCCAGATATCCATGGAACATTATCTAGGTCTTCTAAGAACATTATCAAAGACGTACTGAAAGAAAAGTAGTATTCTTCCCAAACAAGTATAGGTGCAGTCAAAGTTGCTTGTACCTAACAATGAAAAGCAACAGAATGGCTAGGGAAGTTTGTTTACCATTTCATAGTATTAACTAAAACATTGAGGGGTAGTAGCTGTCTGGGTCTAGAGTTTCAATTACTTTTTTTTTTTAACATAAGACAGGTAAGAGATTGTGTCCATTATATTTGACAGAGACTCTCAGATGAAATAGATTAACTTGTTGAATATCTTCTAGTTAATGTGCCTTCTCATGCAACATATACACTAAAAATTTTTTCTCTACAAACATTTAAACAAAATAAACCTATATCTTATTTCATTTTAGAATTTTTGCCCCTCCAAAAACAAATATTTTGTATTTATCATTATTTAATTTCTTTTCACAGATATCAAAAAAGTTCTCCAAAGAATGAAAATAAATTTGAATTCTAATTTTGTTTCTCAAACCGCTTGCAAACCTTGTTATCTGGCTGTTATCCATAAAGAAATAATGAATTTGCTCTCTATTCAGTTATTCAAATCATTACTGAATATATTAATATGGAACAGAACCTTGAAACCTCTTTTGTCGTGTTCTTCCAAATAGGCATGACCACCCAGATAAACAGAAAGCCACCAGTGACAACACACTAAGTATAGTTTTTGCACTAGCTCTGCACTCACATGTCAGTAATTTCAGCTGTATATTTGTATTTTAACTTGCAGGGGAGAATGTGAAGAGCAGATAAAGCTTACTGAAGCTTATGATTGCTTCTCCATTACTCATGAGTTCCCACATCCTGTAAAAAAAAAAAAACAAAAAACAAAACAAAACTGAATTCAGCCTACATATTAAAAGAACCATCATGTACTTCTCAACTTCTCATTTACATACATATATCCAGTATTCTAATTTACATGCTTATTTTTAAGAGCTTGTGTCTTTCTGCAAGGCTCGTTTTTCCATTACTGCATACAACTCCATTCTCTTTTTGTGAAATACATTCTGAGCTTTCTTTTCTCTGGTTTCTTGGATCACTCAACCTCTGTGAATTCACAGGAAATTCAGGAGAAAAAATGGAGCTCATGGCTACATAAAAATCTTTAAGTACTTCAATTTCCACTCATCCTGAAGATAACCTGCTTAGCTAATTTACTGTTCCCCTGTTTGGCCTACATCAATTCCTTTGTGATTTAAATTAACCATGGCAAGAGCCAAGTAAAGGTGAAACTTCCCTTTCCTACTTCCATCCCAAAATTGCTTCTTATTTTATTATTTAGCATTTATTCATAAGCTTTTTATGTTTTCTGATATTATTTCTTTTGCACATTTATTTCTAATATTTTTCAAATATTTAGCTTTTTCTGTGATCCTTTTCTGGTTACATTTTTCATGTTTCTGATGCTCTATGCACATGCTTGAGGAAGGCATAGACAATATTTTTTACTCATATTTGGTATTCTTTCCCAGCACAAAATATTGATTTTATGGCACCCTTCTTTTACTTATTTTATATGAGTTACAGATCTGTTTAGAAAATTCAGCAGGTCTTTCACAGATAAACTTCATTATTTATTGCTGAATTTGCTTATTTTCTGTTGAGCCTTTATCGTCTGCTTTTGTAGCGACCTGACAGACACATTGCAGCAGGTTTAGCTGTATAACCTTAAGATTTTACTAGGTACAAACTATACTGCCACTTGTGCAAGAAAGAAATAAAATGGCGTGCACTTCAATATGACCATTTATATTTCCTTTCAAACTACTAGTAAAGTCGTTTGACACCTAAACATATCCCACTTCTGTCATCTGTGGTTTGTGGGCTTTAAAGAAAAATCGTATCTGACAGCTGAGAATGACAAACTTTTTCAGCTTGCCTCTCAGAGCCTTTAAAAAATTATGTTAGCTTCTAAAGGCTTCTCTTTCCACTGGAATTTCTTCCAAGCATTTCAGTGTCAACTTTAGTTGATGTTTTGTTTGGAGGTTTAATTTAGTTCCTCACTTTCACATTTGTCACAATCTTAATTTTCTGAATATTGGAGTGCATCCCTGCCTTCTGGTATCAACCTGTGCCATTACACCCAGAAACCTAAGTAAACTGCATTCCTTTTTGGATTTTCTTCACATTCTGACACTGGTTTTCCCCTAGCATATTCCAGGCAGTTACTAGGTAGCATGCCCCTTCTCCTGTCTTTTCCAAAATAACCATTTTATCTTAAATTCCACATTATCAGGTCTTGCCTTCTAAATGGTCTGGTTTGTTGCGTGGGTTTTGGGTTGTTTTTGATGTTTGCTTTTTTTTTTTTTTTTTTCTGAGGTGGGCTGGGGTGTGTTTGTTGTGTTGTGCTTGGTTGTTTGTTGGGTTTCTTTAAGGCAAAGCAAAACAAATTTATCCATGTCATCCCAAGTCAGTAAATTCTCATAATTTCAGCTGCTTTGTTGTTTCTTCATGCAGACACATTTAAAAGCTATAACTTCCATCCCTGATATGTGCTCAGGCAAATCTGTATTTTGTTGATTATATTGTACTTCCTCACCTATCTCTCATTCTTCACTTTATTTCAGAAAATGACATAGACTGCTATTTTCTTGGGAAATGCTGACACCAATCAGTGTTAGAGAAGAACCTGAACAGACTAAAATTAAATGCACTCTCTGAAAATCTTTATGGCATAGAGTGACTACGTATCTATGCAACCCAAAGGTATTTTGCACATCTGAAATAATATATTTTCACTGCATTACAGCAAATGCAAAGAGGTTACTCAATCTAAGAATGGACTTTGACCCACTGAAGCAATTTGAGTGATTTCTCACAAAGCAGAGTCCTACATCCTTGTTTATCTCAGGCCCAAGTTAAAGAAAAATGGACTATTGTAATTATGGATCCTAAAGCAAATCCATAAACATATCATGTATATACCTTACTGATGCTTGGGAAAACTAAATATTGCTGTGTTATAGTCACCCTTGCTTTTTGAATTTTCTTCACATCACATTAATTTAGGATCCATTTATTTTATCCTTGTTCACACTGGGTAATAATTCACCATGGAAATAATCCCACTGCTGCAATACTCAGTGTCAGGAAAAAAAAAAATTAGACCTATATAGATTGACATGAACCTACAAAACATTTTAATTCTTCAAGTGGAATCGTTTATTTTCAATCTCATAAAGGTCCTATTTTATCAAGAAATGTTTGCTGTTCGTGAACATCAGCAATTAAAGGCACTTTAGCAAAAACGTGATGATAGGTTGTACAAGTTTCAATTCTTTCTCAGAATGCAATTAATTCTTAACTTTGCATTGTTCAGCTTCATGTTTATCAAGAAGCAGGAAAGCATTCACTGTGGAAATGTGTACAGTAATACTACTCTTCCAAAGAAATGGTTTTTTTCACTGCCAGAGTCAGACATTTCTTCTTACATCAGGATGATGATAAATAAAAAGTATGTATGCATAAGATGCATAAGAAGGACAGAAACTTCTCTCATAATTCAGTTTTTGTTGCTGTGTGTAGTGTGGTCACTGTTACTCACTACATTAAATTTGATTAAGATTATAATGGGAATCTAATTTTATTTCTTTAGTTCTAACAATATTTGAAGCTGAAGATCATGCTTATTTTCACCATTATTGAAAAAACAGCAGGAATTGTTTCAGATGCAAGGTCAATAAAACCAGTTACAATACCATTTTAATGATTCTGATTTACATATAATTTTTTAAGTATCAAACA
This sequence comes from Alcedo atthis, assembly GCA_033558465.1. Lineage (NCBI taxonomy): Eukaryota > Metazoa > Chordata > Aves > Coraciiformes > Alcedinidae > Alcedo > Alcedo atthis. Next base: position 15,053 of record WYEA01004600.1, read on the forward strand.
ACTTTCCTTTCCTCTTTTTTTTTTTTTTCATTAAAAAAAATGCAACCAGAACTCTTCCCATTCTACATTACAATAGTTTTGCACATCAGGGCTAAATCTAAAATACTATGTTGTCAGCCACAAGTTTATTACTAATTCAAATACAAAATAAAGAGGAAATTGTTCACCAAATGGGAGACATACCTTTCAGTGAGTTAAGATTGAGTTAGAAGTGTTTTTTAGTTTGTTTATTTTTAATTTTATTCACTGCATGCAAATAACTCTCCCTTTTCCTCAGAACGTAGAGCAGTGTCTTCTGGTTTCTCTCATTTATTATCCCCACTGTTGAAAACAGAGGTTAGAAAAATTACTCAAAACCTGATACCTAGGTAGGAGGACAAAAATGTAAAACATTTATGAGTTATCACCACCTTAGTAGAGAAGGAAAGAGCAGAAAGTAGTTTCTGGCAAAATCAATAAAAGCATCAGTAACTACCCAATTAGTAGAAAGCAATACTGCATGTAGCAGTCTCCAGTCTAAGATCTATTAATTAGTCATCTATCTTGTTATAAGTTCATCACTAGCTTTTGCAGTTATCATTTGCCTAATATAATTAAGCCATTTAAAACTATCTGTTTGGTTGGGGGAGGGAAACAATGTAGAAAGTCAAAACTAAACTGTAAGAAGATTATAAATAATTAAAATACATTTTAGGAAAAAGGAGCATTTTAAAATATTATTTTCATGAAAGAGCACTAACAAATAATATAGAATGATAGAATCATTCAGGTTGGAAAAGACCCTTGGGATCAAAAAACAGAACTATTAACCACTATTAATCACTAGATGGTGATTTCTTCACATCCCTGGGCAGCCTTTTCCACTGTCTGACTACTCCTTTTGTGAAAAAAATGTCCCTAATGCCCAGTCTAAGCCTACCCTCTTGCAGCTTGAATCCATTCCTTCTTCTTCTATCACTATTTGCCTATGAGAAGAGACTAGCACCAGCCTCTCTACAATGTCGTTTCAGGTAGTTGTAGAGAGTGATGAGATCTCCCTTCAGCCTCCTCTTCCTCAAACTAGGCAGTCCCACCTCCTTCATCACTCTTCATTAAATTTCTTTTCCATGCCCTTCACCAGTGCTCCGTTGCCTGCTCTGCACTCACTCCAGCACCTCAATATCTCTCTTGTATTGAGGTGCCCAAAACTGGACACCATACTCAAGGTTAATCAGCAGGATAATCATGTCCCTGCTTCTGCTGCTCACACTGTTTCTAATTCAAGCCAGGATGCCCTTGGCTTTCTTGACCATATGAGCACACTGATGGTTCATGTTTAGCCTCTTGTCAATTAAAACCCCCAGGTCTTTTTCTGCCAGACAGAAATTCTTCTCAGAAATTGTCTTTTCAACGATGATATAGTTATTTTACCTTTCTTGTAGTCTGGGTTTATAGCATAAAATGGAGAAAATTCCTTTATTTAATTTCACTACTTGTATACCTATGGCAGGTATCTGTGTTATTCTGTGACTCAAGAGATGAAATCAGAGTCCCATGGAGAAAAATGGCTAAGAAAGTAACAGAACAGGATATTCTGTATCTCCTCACACAAGCAGATCAGGAGTAAGAAAACTTTTTTTTTTTTTTTTTTTTTATTGTAACTTTATTATGATATGGTATTCTCCCCAGTACGGTGAATAATTGTGCAATTGTCTTGCTTAATGATAGCAATACATCCAAGAACTTAAGAATGCGTTTAAGGTTAATGTTACATAGCTACACATACAAAACCATAACCAAACAAACAAAAAAAAAGAAGAAAACTTGGTAAATTTTGTATGCTAAAAAAAAAAATCAGAAAAACCTTTAATCACCAGCACTGATTGCACCACATAAACAGCATTAGAAAAAGGTACAAAGACTTATCAATTTATAATTAAAATTTATCCCTTCCTCTCTAGTTCTACAAAGCAGCTGAACGTGCAGTTCAGTGGAGCAGAGAAACCATTACCTTTTGTAATGCAGTCTTAGGGGGCTGAAGTCATATAATAGAGAAAGGCAGGTTATATTTAAAAGCAGTTGCATAAAAGCAGTCCATTTAGCTGTAGATATATTTAAAAGGCCATGATTACTAGAAATTCAGATGTTTATTATGCTTTATCAATAGAATAAAATTTCAGTTGGATTCAGTGGTACAGTTACATGCACAAAATAGGTAATTACACACTAAACTATCTTTTTGCATGCAATTAAACCTTCCATGTGCAAATAGATCCTTTTTACCGGGTTATTGAAAAATTCATCAACATTAGGCAAACACAGTTCTGGCAATCAGACAGAATAATAATGTAAGGAAAAAGCATAGTTTTAATCATTCCTATTCACTTAATGTCGGAATTCAATAGTTCCTAACAGACTAGTGCATTCTGTGTTTTTTACTTGTCATTTCTACTGTAAAAGAGGTGTCTCTTCTCCCCTCCCCTCTCCATACACTCCCTGTTTTGGTTATACTGTTAACTGAAAAGCCAGTAAGTGCAATGCACAGATGCCTGTGACAGATGGGGTGCCAGATACTGAGAAAAAACCATTTCTGTAAATTATTGCTACTGAAAATTATTCAGTATACTTCATGATGATCCTTTCTGCAGATATTCCAAAGTGATGGTGGAGAGATGAAGGTCTAGTATCTACAAGATTAAGCTGAGTATGCATAGACATCTTTGGGTGTGAGGAGCCTGGCAGCTGGAGTGACAGGGAGATGTACCAGCCCTGGGAATCAGGAACCTCTCTGAGGACAGGCCCATATATGGGTCATTGAGAAGACTCTGACTCCATCCTCTCTACACTCACCCTTAACATATTGATAGATATTGATGTGGTCCCCCCTCAGTCTCCTCCAGGCTCAAGAGCCCCAGCTCTCTCAGCCTCTCTTCATAAGGGAGATGCTCCACTCCCTTCAGCATCTTGGTGCCCTGCACTGGACTCTCTCCAGTAAATCTCTATCTGGGTCTGTAGTTACCCAGATCCTCCTTTTTGCTCTTTGTAAAGACTGGGACAACATTGGCCTTTCTCCAGTCCTCAGGCACCTCTCCTGTTCTCCAGGACCTTTCCAAAATGATG
>WYEA01004602.1:2830-19222 GCA_033558465.1 Alcedo atthis
ATTTGTATGCTTGAAATGTATGAAACGTTTTTATGAACCAGTTTCAGAGATTACTTTTATGTTTTGGATTACAACTGAGTTGTCCTTCCAGGCTGCAGCGTACACCTATCAAACTCCAGTGTTTTGCACTGGATCCTGTATCTTCAACTAAAGAGAATATAGGCTATATTGTACTTGATTTAAGAGCGGCACAGGAAAAGAAACTGGTATGTTATGGAGTGTAAAGTTTTTTAGCAATACCTTTAACCAATGTTAACAGAAATTTTTCAGCTAGTAGAATTTGACTTAAGGAACAGGCAAAATGTGAAGTCTTGTTCTGGAGTATGATTCCTAGTTGATAATATACTTATCTTCTTAAGCTATGTTTTATTGTTTTTTGGTCTTTTAAATAGAGGAAAGCATCTCAACTACATATAAGAACATGGGCAAAAACTACTTTGTTAGTAGTCTTGCACTTCTGAATTTCAGAATTGGAACACTTGTAAGCAGTACTTCCAAGCAATTCCATTATTTAATTGCCTGGAAATACCAAAGCAAATTATTTTGAGCAATTGAATTGAATCTCCATCATTAAATCAAGTCTTAAGTATTAATGTGCCTCTGTGGATGATGTGTTAAGTGATCAGAAGTTCTAGACCCATAACACAGCATAAAGTAAACATAATATCATTATATATATATAATTACTCAAAATTATATGTTGTGCTTGATCAACATATGACTCTGTTAGGGAACATAACAGGACCCTGGTGTCTTATTTTGACATCACACTTCTTAAGGATTTGTGATAAATAACTACCTTTTCAGTTGAACTTGAAGAATACTTTTCTTATCATTACAGATTTATGGCATGTTTTTCTTGCTAACCTGTTTACTATTCAAGTCAAAGGAAAATAGTATATTTAGTTAATTTTCCAGGAGTTAGTCTGTAGAATCTTTTAGTATAATAGAGTACTCAAAATTGACCTATTTTTTTAAAATAAAAACCAAAGTGTATTTCTGTAGATGAAGATGTAGATATTTCTGATGATGTAGATGGATGCTAGAGCAAGTCTCTTCTGTAACAACATTATTATTTATTTTTTTAATTTTAATTTTTTTTTTTGTGGGGTTGCATTTTGTTTACTTATTTTTCCTTTTGTTTTCTGTTATGTAGGCACCGAAATGGTATCCTCTGCTTAGTAACAAGTACACCAAATTTAAATCTGAAATACAAGTAGGTATTGTGTTGGAGACTGATTCGAAAACACTGGTTGATGGTTTCAAAGCAAGGGAGGCACCCCCTAGAGAACAGAAGGGTAGGTAACATGCTGTTACTCACTTTGAAATAAAAGTGATGCTGTGCCAGATGAACTTATCATTTGTTGAAAATATGTTGGTTTAAGTCACAAGAGAATTTTAATTTCATAGTCTCCCATTTCACACCTTCTGTGAATTAATTGCTATAAGCAAGTTAGCCAGCTTTTCCCTTTCTCCCTTCTCAGTAATAGTCAGTAATACCCTATTTAGGCAGTGGAGGCAAAAATGTGGATTTTTGCAGGTTTAAAATTAATTCTAAGCATTGAGTGTGACAAAGATAGACTACCCAGTTCTAGTCTAGTCAGATAGTTAAGGAGATGTTTCTCTTCTAGGATTAATAAACTTTAATTTTATTCTTCTTATGTGTTTGTTTTTGTGGGGTGGTTGTTGCTGTTGTTGCTTCACTGACCTAAGTGGCCTAAAGGTTCCAGTGTTTGCAGGAACATCACAATAGACTTGAGCATAATGAAGTAGAGTTGCAGTCACAGTGAGTAACATTGCAGTAACATGAAATAAAAATATGCATTAGCATTCTGTTCAGTGTAGTTTTCAAAGTAACATCTGTGTCAACTGAATAGAAATAAATTTTGGGGTTGTTGTCTATACCTGTGTATATTTAAGATATTCTTTGTGTTGAAATGCTTTGGAACCAAGCATTTATACCTTTATTTGTAATTTTTCTTTCCCCACATACAATAATGAAAGGTAAAATTACAATTATGTATGAATTTACATATGTATGCAATTACAGCAATTAATAAGGTCACAAGTTATTTAAGTTTTTATTCTCTTAGCATCTACCCTTCTTTCTGGACTAGACCTTAAAAGTATTGTGCCAGTCCTGAATGAAGATGAGGGCTATCATCAAATTGGACCAGCGGAGTATTGTAGAGACTATTTTGTGTTGTCTGTAACCATTGCGTTTGCCACACAGTTGGAACAGGTTTGTTTCTTTGCTATGTGTAGTTTAAGAACTACTATCCTACATTTGTGTTTTCACCCTTATATACCTTCTAATTGGGGGGTCTTAATTTTATTTTTTTTTTAATTTTATCTATTTTTTTTATTTTAGCTAAATTTCTTGCAGTAGATAACCTTGCTCCAAATTAATTTAAAAATAAGGTCAAAACATTATTAGTGCTCACATGTCAGATAAAAGACATACAGAAAAAAGATCAGAATTCATCTGATTCAATAAAATTGCCTTTAAATTATGCACTTCTGTGAAATACATACATTTATATAATAGTATACTACAAAAAATCAGTATGGATATACTAGTCTTCAATGTGGTGCACATGTGCTAAAGTTCAAAGGCAAGACCTTTCAGATTTGTAAGCTGGATGAAGCAGAAGAGTTTATATGTTGCTTAAGGGAAGTACATTATTAGCCTGGATGAAGTGCTGTGCTAATGTGATTATTTCAGCTTTATACCCCAGCTGCTGTGTTTGTGCTGTGCTGTATCACTGGTACACATTGTCTAATTCAAAAATATAGGTATGTCCAAGTTACTGTGAAAGTCATGTGACTCCAAGCCAGCATGACATTAATTGATCTATAACTCGTATGACAAACTTTCCACAGTCTTGTCATCTCTTTTTCAGAGAAAATTTTTCATGTCAGAATTATAGGGCCTTGTGAAGTAAATTTACCATGATCACTCTGGAGTAGATTGTGCCTCTTTAAGCCTTAAACTCACAGTTGACTAAGTGATGAAGTAGGTGTTTCTGGCTGTTTAGTCTTTTATTCAATCACATAAGTTATATGATAAACATCTCAGATTAGGTACTTAGTTATTTACACTGTAGATACTTTATAGTGGAGGCACTGCTTGTTTCTCAATATCTGTGTAGTGCTTGACATCATTGAATATATGATGTCACTTACAGCCCTTGGTGCTGATAAATCTTGAAGATAATTCAAATTGGGTCATTTTCAAGTTACTGGTATGCTTGTAAAGTACAACCCTTTTTTTGTTGTTGTTTAATCAGAGTATTAATATAAAAGTTTGGGGTGGCGCAGGCTAGGATTTGCGTCAGATTCTCAACAGTAGTTTGAGATCTCTTTAAGCTCTTTAATTTCCAAGCTAATGCTTAAGGTTTACTGTAACTGTACATTAATGAAAATACATTCTTCTTCATTTTTTATAGCTAGTTCCTAGTACTATGAAGCTTCCTGAACGACAGCCTCAGTTTTTTTTCTACTATTCATTACTGGGAAATGATGTCACAAATGAACCTTTCACTGATTTGATTAATCCGGACTTTGAGCCAGAAAGAGCTTCAGTTCGAATACGTAGTAAAGCTGATGTCCTTCAGGCTTACCTTTGTGCACAGTCAAAATTGCAGGTAAACTGTTTCTTCTCAAATGTGAATGAAAATAAATAGAATATGACTCGGGCTGAAGCTGGAAAGCATTTATTTTTCCCAAACTAGATTGTAATATAATATTTTTACTCAAATATAAGTTGATCCTCCTGCTACTGTGAGGGAAGTCTTAGCAATAATTTTCCCAGCTTGGATGGAATACAGTTGCTAGCTGGACTACACATGATGATAAAAGGTATTGCTGAAACATGATATTCCAAGAGAACTAAAGTATCATTTACAAGACCTCTGAGCTAATGGGACTTACTCTTCAGTCAGACCATCTGCAACCTACAGTCCTGCTTTGTGCTTCCTGTGATAACCTCATCCACACCAGCTGCTCAGGTCATTCTTGCCTAAATTCTAAAACCACTGTCTTCAGCACTTTTTTGTGAACAATGAAGAATTAATAACAGTTATTCCAAAAATCCTTGCTGTTCAAATAGTGTCTAAACATATGCATAAAGGCTGTGCTTTCAAATAACTATTTTATTGCCTTGCAGTCGTGCATTTTACGTCTGTGTATCAAGGGCAAGAATCTGCTGTGTTTCAAGCCACATACTACTGAATTTGTCCTGCAGAAGGAATGCACGCCCTTAGAAGGGCAATACCATAATCTGTTCCTGTGCAAGCACTGGGCAGATCCTACCTGATCAGTACTGAAGTTTCATAGCTCTTCCTATGCTGCTTAAAGCACATTCTCAGCATACAGGAACTAGACTAGGGATGATGATTTTAACTTGTCATATTTATGCTATCTTTAGTGAAGGGTTAACAGACAGTTCAAGTGGAAATGCACAAGGAAGTTACTTTCTAGCACTTCTTTATGTATACAGATTCATCTTTGCTGTGGGGACCAGTCTCTTGGAAGCACTGAAATACCCTTATCTGGTCTACTGAAGAAAGGAAGTGTGGAGATAGATAAATATCCTGTGGCAGTAGAAGGATCATTTGTCCTTGTTCCACCAAACAGAGCTAAACAGAAACTGCCACAGTTGCCTTTGGATATGGCTCCTACTGTTGGGGTATCTGTAACTCTGCAAAGGGAGAGCCTGAGTGCCCAGGTATAGCTTACTCGTTTTTGTTTAGACGCTGTTGCACCGTTTCATGTTATTTCTGAGTCATACTTGACAATCAAGTATATAAAGCAACTTAATAATTCTGGTATTCTTTTATTTGAATAATTCTTTCACTTTTTCATGTTTTTGTCAGAAAAATAATTGCATACCATAAAAATGTAGATGCATTTCTTTCATTGCAAGCCATGATCAATAAGAAAACTATGTTACTTCATTCAGCCTTTGATTCCCTTAAAGGTTCCAGCTGAAGCTCAAGAGCCACAGGAGAAAGTTCTTTCATCCTCTAGTGGAAAAACAAAGGGCCTGCAGCAGAGACCCCAAAACATCCCATCTCAAGATTACTACTCTTCAACAGAAGATGAAGCAATAGAAAGTGAAGCAGAAAGCCTTATGTTAGAAAAAGGCACAAAGCAAAAAAAAAAGGGTATCTAATTTTTCCCTAGTTGTCGCATGTAGTCTTAGTTCATTTACTAATCATTTCTGGTGATAAACTTCAGTCAATAAGAATTATTTACATAAATAACAGGAGGATAATAAATGTAATTAGAACATGGTGGTTGACAAACACTTGGAAGAGCCAGATTGGGGATTTGGTGGGGTGTAAATTACAAGTCATGTAGATGGTCATCAGCTTAAAAAGTTAATACAAAAAGTGCTTTCAATTCTCTGAATTTGAGAATGGAAAGGTTCAGAACAATACTTATGAGGAAACTGACTTGCTCAGTTAGGAGTTTAAATGGTCTTATGTTCACATTTCCTAAAAATCCTACATTTGCCCTGCTGGCTTAATTAAGATTCCTAAGGAATTTACTATGTGGACAATAAATTGTGAGAACGAATGTTCATACTCTACAGATTCCTACACAAATGTTCATACTCTACAGATTCCCACATAGCTTTCTAAGACTTCCCTTGGTTTGCTTTTGATTTGACTGGATTAGGGAAAAGTTGAAGAGGAACAGATGTGCAAGGAAGAAATACTACAGTGATACAGCTCAGAAAAAATCAGTTTGCTAAATATGATTGAATATGCATCTTCTTAAGATATGTTTTATTAATAGTGAAATTATTATTTTTTTAATAGTGCTTGTATTGGTGTTCTTTTGAGATTGGTCCTGAAGACCCACAGTTCTGTAGAGGAAAATCTGTCTAAACATGGTATCAGGATTTATCCACTTACTCAGCCAAATTTCCTTTTAATCCTAACTGCAACAATTAAGTCCTTTACATGGCATAAATGAAGAAAAAGTCTTGTGAACTCTATAGCTAGCTTGAATCTGCAGTTAATAAATCCAGGATTGTGCTTTTTTTATTTATAGTAATAATTTTACGCTTTTTTGGCTGGGTGGTTTGACCTTGGCTGGATACCAAGTGCCCACCAAGTTGCTCTCTCCCCCCCCCCCTTCCCATCCTTTCAGCTGCACCAGGGGTAAGAAAATAAGATTAAACCAGTGGGTTAAGACAAAGGCAGTTTAATCAAAGGTGAAGCAAGACAGTGCATGTAAAAGCAAAAGAAAACTTTTTCAATTTCCCATCAGCGGGTGATGTCTAGCCCCTTTTCTTGGAAGCAGGGCTCCAAATGCATAGCAGTTGCTCTGGAGGACAGATGGATGGTCTCCACCCCTGTGTCCCACATCCCCCTTTTTCCTAGCTTTTATAGCTCGGCTGACATCATATGGTATGGAATATCTCTTTGGTTGGTTTTGGTCAGCAGTCCTAGTTGTGTCCCCTCTCAAGATCTTGTCCACTCTGTCCTGCTGCGTAGGGAATGTGGGAAACCAGCCTTGGTGTTCTGCAAGCCCTGCCCGGCAGCAGCCACAACACAGGTGTGTTACCAACACCTTTCCAGCTCCCAATACAAAGCACAGCACAGGGAGAGCTGGTATAGGGAAAGTTAACTTGGAAAAACCCAATACATTTGATTCAAATTTAATACATGTAATCTCATGTTTATCTTTTAGGGCTGGTGCCTGAGTCCTGCCCAGAGGTTAACAAGCAGCAGATTGAAGAGCTTCCAATTCTCAAATCTCAGACCAAAGCAAAGTCACCTCTCTTCTCAGATCTGCAAAATTCCGGTAATGCAAAATTTAAGGAATTTACTGTATGAATGACATTTGAATGTAGTAACAACTTTAAATGCAATAGGCTGCAATATTAGTTTTATTTTCTATGTCGATCTTAAACTTCTATTTAGCAGTTTAATTCCACCAAGTGATCCAGTGACATTTTACTGGAATTACTGAAAATTATTTTATTTTGATGTAGTACAAGCTAGCTGATGAAGTGTTATTAAATTTTTAATTTCTGTGTTAATGCAAATAAAGCACTCAAAAACATGATGGAAGAAATAATGTCAATGCTAGCAATGAAGTATTTAAAAATGACAAAAATGGAAACATTTATGATAATTATGAAGATCAGAATGAGTAGCACTTACAAAATATAGTTGAGTGTTTCTCTTACAATTTATTTCCCTCTTTGCTTTACTGTTTTAAATACGTTTGGAGATTACCTTTTGGAGACCCTGTCTGCAAAAATTATAATTTAACTTGTCACTATTTGAAGACAGTATTGGGTCCCAGTGCAAGGACTTGAGGAGCTTGGATGAAAGTAGTCAGATACTCACTGCATCCTCAGTTATAAAATGGATATCATACTAGGTGTGTTCTGATCAAAAGGCACAAGCAGATATACTTTACAGACCTGTCCTAGAGCATTTTAATTTATTTCAATAGTTCAACCTCAGTTTGGGACCAGTAGTTAAAGCTGTCTTACATCAGCACTCTAACGGTCTGCTGCTCTGTCTTTTTCAGTTCCAAACTAAAGAGGTTAATTCAGTGAAAACTAAGTTACTAAAGATGTTTTGCTTTTTGAGAGGATTAAAAAAAATAATAAAATTTTAAGCCCACTTCTTCAGCACTCAAGTTGGATAGGAACAGTTATGTGAACTATTGAAACTGTATCTTTATAGCATCTTTCTGAAGAATAAATATCTCGGGTCTTATTTTGAAGTCTTCAGTGAGATATTTACACAGCTTTGAAAATTAATAAAAGGAGAATTGCTATAGAATGTCTTGATGTATTTTGTGGGGTTTCTTTTTTTTGTTGTTTTTGTTTTTGTTTTGTTTTGTTTTTGTTTGTTTGTTTGTTTTGTATTAGGTTATATTACAATGAATTAGCATCTCTTGAGGAAGCACCTTGTCTGTGTTTGCATTTAAAGTGAAAGCTATCTGTAGTAGTATATTTTGCTATTTTTTTGCATAATAAATTATTAAAATGCACACAAATTCTCTTCTGTGTTTTCAGCTGGAAATGGTCCAGTAGATGCATCTCAACCCAACCCTGTAGGTTCATCCAGTTCTGAACCCGTGTCAGCACAGAAAATTGTAATTCCAGCAGCCTCTCACCATTTTTGCTTTTCAATAGACTTACGAAGTATCCGTGGTTTGGAAGTTGGTTTTCCAATAAATTGCATTTTAAGGTATGATTTATTTATATTGATCTTATTTGTAATATCAGCATCTTTCCTTTCAATACAAAGCCTTCCTAACCTGAGTGATTGCCAATAGGATGCTGTTTGATGCTTTTTAGATGGCTGCTTTCCAGTAGCAAAACATTTGAGAGTATTTATTCAGTTTATCACTAAACTTCTGAGCACTACAGCATTAAAGATAGTACATAACACTTCATCTGCATTATACTTCATATTAAATCTTACTTTGATGTCTAAGTTCAAGCAATAGAGATCATTCAGTCCTCAGAAGAAAAGGAGGATTACTTGTCTTCCTAGTTTCTGGCTGCCTTTTCAGCTGATCGGAGATTTTGCAGCTTTCTATGTCTCAACTAAGAACCTCTTGTAGTGTTTCACTAACACACAGATTCACCTGGTTTGTCTGTGACAGTGAATCTAAAAAAAGCACATTCTAATCTAAAGTGAAAAACCACTATAGTAAATGCATTATAATTCTGAGAGGTAGTACTGTTTTTTTGAGTCTTTCACTTCAAGAAGCAAAGCTTAGATGGGAGAAGTAGCATATTTTGTTACATTAATTTTATGGTGTAACGAAAAAATAGGCTTTTTGGATACATCGGTTTTGAGCCTGAAGTAGAAAGCTGCCGGTGCTAGTTTGGAACACTTGCTTAGAGATTACACTGTTACTGATGTGAACATGAAAAGTACGGGAGCACTTCTGGAGACTAAGCAATGTTAGCTGGGAGGTGAATGCTAAATCGGAGGAATCAGAATAACACAGTGTTAGGGGTTGGAAGGGACCTAGATCATCTAGTCCAACCCCCCTGCCACAGCAGGATCACCTAGACCAAGTCACCCAGGAACAGATCCAGATGATTCTTCAATGTCTCCAGAGAAGGAGAATCCAACCTCCCTGGGCAATCCATTCCAGAGCTCTGTCACCCTCACTGGGAAAAGGTTTTTCCTTGTGTTTAATCTAAACCTCTTGAGCTCCAACTTGCACCCATTGCCTCTTGTCCTGTCATTGGATGACATTGAGAAGAGTCTGGCTCCACCCTACCTACACTTACCCTTAACATATTAATAGATATTAATGAGGTCCCCCCTCAGTCTCCTCCAGGCTAAAGAGCCCCAGCTCTCTCAGCCTCTCCTCAGAAGGGAGATGCTCCACTCCCTTCAGCATCTTGGTAGCCCTGTGCTGGACTCTCTCCAGTAGCTCTTTCTACCTCTTGAACTGGGCTTCCTAAAACTGGACACAGTATTCCAGGTGAGGCCTCACCAATGCAGAGAAGAGGGAAAGAAGAACCTCCCTTGAACTTCTGGCCACACTTCTCCTAATGCATCCCAGGATGCCACTGGCCTTTTTTGCCCACAAGGGCACATTGTTGGCTCATGGTCATCCTCTTAACCACCAGGACTCCCAGGCCCCTTTCCCCAAAACTACTTTCCAACCGATCAGCCCCCATCCTGTACTGACACATGGGGTTGTTCCTCCCCAGATGAAGGACTCTACATTTGCCTGCCCAGCTCTCCAGTCTGTCCAGGTCTCTCTGAATGGCAGCACAGCCTGCTGCTGTGTCAGCCACTCCTCCCACTTTGGTGTCATCAGCAAACTTGCTGAGGGTGCTCTCTCTCCCCTCATCTAGGTCATTGATGAATATATTGAATAATATTGGACCCAGCACTGGCCCTTGGGGAACTCCACTAGTCACAGGCCTCCAGCCAGACTCTGCTCCACTGACGACAACTCTCTGAGCACTGTCCTTTATCCAATTCCCAATCCACCTTACTGCACCATCACTCAATCCACACTTCTTAACCTTGGCTGTGAGGATCCCATAGGAGACAGTATCAAAAGTCTTGCTGAAGTCAAGAAATACCACATCCGCTGCCCTCCCCTCATCTATTCATCTATTTATATCATCGTAAATGGCTATCAGATTAGACAAGCATGATTTCCCCTTACAGAATCCTTGTTAACTACTTGTGAGAAGCCTCATTTCTTCCACATGCTTAGAGATGGTGGCAAGAACAAGTTGTTCCATCTCCTTTACAGTGATGGAGGTGAGGCTGACGGGCCTGTAGTTACCCGGTTCCTCTTTCTTGCCCTTTTTGAAGATTGGGATGACTTTGGCCTTCCTCCAGTCCTCAGGCACCTCTCCTGTTCTCCAGGACCTTTCAAAAATGATGGAGAGTGTCCTGGCAATGACCTCTGCCATCTCCCTCAGCATTCATGGGTGGATCCCATCAGAGCATGTGGGCTTGTGGATGTCCGATTTGCTCAACTGGTCTCTAACCCAAGCCTCTTCAACCGAGGAAGAAACTTCCTTCGTCCAGAATTCCTCTGTGCTTTTGGAGGCCTGGGACTCCTGGACAATTAGAACTACAAAGGCAAAAGAACCAGTTAAAAGTTGTGTAATGAAACCAGTATCTGTATTTTTAACATTGCAAGTGAAGAAACTTTATTTTACTAAAGTATTTGTTATGGTTTAGGTTTTCCATAGTGTTTAGGATCAAGACTTCATAGTTTTTTGTTTTTTTAAAATTCTGCTTACAGGATGTTAACTGTTGATGGCACATGTAATTTTAGTGGTTGTTAGTGGTTTTTATAGCTTGCCTTTCTATTGCAGCCATTTTGGTGCACATGGTAAAGCATCTGTTTTAAAAGATTCAGTTTGAGAGGACTGAACATTTATGTCTGTGAAGATGCACCAGCATTTGATTTGCATTTGATGCAAATGGAGTTTGATTCAAGAGAATTTTAACTGTTCACTAGGAAGCCTGTTCATGCTAATGATTTTGGAGGTTAAATTTTGTTTGAACTAGGGTGAAAAAGTAGGGCTGGCGTGGAGGATGGAATGTTTTGAAACTAACATACATTGCATCATTAGTGGTTTTCCATATTGGCTGTATTATTAAACAGCATATGGAAAACAATGTACAATAGATGGAATTCTGTCACATAAAAGTTTTTCACATAACATTCCAAAAATTAGTATGTTTCAGAGCAGTTACAATAAGTAGGTTTTGCTGTTTCATTCACTTCAACTTTTACAGTCAATGGTGAATGTGACAAGAAACTAAAGAGGAAAAATATCCAAACACAAATGCTAAAAAAAGTTGCATGGTAAAAAATTGCATTTTCAATGAATGTTATGAGTATTATTTCATTTATCTAAATAAGCTCTTTAAACACTTCACAAATGGTTAAAATATGGAATTTTTTAAGTAAAGCATCTGGTGAAACATTTATTTTATTAGTAACTTATGTGACAGCTGTCATCATCAATTTGAGTAAAGTGAATTTCAAGATGTTCTTCGCCTCCCCTTTGTTTTAGTTTATCATACACTCAATTGTGCTAGTAGAGTGGTTTTAGGACATATTGTAAATCATGTTGGTAAAATTATTTTACTTCCATTTTAATGAATTAAATTGTGGGAATTCAATACAATTCTTCAAATGTGACTGAAATTTTCAAATGGTTCTGACATTGTGTGTATATATATATATGTACTTAGTTATCAGTTATTGCATATTAGACCAGTTTTCGCTGTAAGGTTATGTTTTCAAGTAGCAACCTATCTCTGAATATAATATTTTCTTCTATTTCTCTGTGTATTTCATATAATAATTGCAGAATTTTAGCAAAATACTAATTCACATCATTGTGAACATACAGGTTATTAAACCTCTGTCAAAACAACAGCAAATACAAATGAAGCTGGGTCAATGATGGAGTAAATTAAAACCTGACTACTTAAAAACTACACTACATTGTTTGATGTATTTGTGCAAATTTTGCTAACTTGGGTAAAACGTGCCTAAACAGTCTTTAATGTGCAGAAGGTATAAGAAAAATATCAAATACTTTCTTATTTTATTATTTTTGTTATTGTTTACACTAGGTACTCATATCCATTTTTTGGTAGTGCAGCACCTATTATGACAAGTCCACCTGTAGAAGTAAGAAAGAATATGGAAGTTTTTCTTCCACAGTCCTACTGTGCATTTGACTTTGCAACTATACCTCATCAGCTTCAGGATACATTCTTGAGGTGCTAACTTGCATTCTTTTTTTCTTAATTACACTTTCTATGTTTTGTTGTAATTGCAGTCACAAGTTCAGCTGATCATCTTAAGTGAAAAATTTGGAAAAGAATCCAAGGGCTAATGCCAATGAATATTTAATACATTGCTTTATCAGTTTCTCTGTTACTTATAGTTAAAGTTAGGAACATCAAAATTATTGTTTTTATCTTTGATTACTTATGCGGGGATCTGCAAACAAGTACTGTTGCTGTAAATTGTGAAAGTAAAAGTTGATAGGAGGGTTTTAACAAATTATAACTTCAAATATAACTGGATGTAACTGGTACTTTTTTTTTTCCTTTTAATGTGAAATACCAATCTGATAGAAGGGGTGGAGGGAATGTGCTCTGAATGGCAGTAACTAAAATTTCTTTGGTATTTATAAATGAAGATGCTCTAGGTCTGTTAAGATTATTCATTCAATCACTTTCAATAGCGTTGTTATTTTTAATTGGAGAAAGGAATAATAATCCGACCAAAGTAAGTGATGATGAAGATACAAAGCCAGTCTCATTCCTCTGGCTGAGAGGTAATACCTCTCTCTTTTTTTTTTTGTTTGCTTTTTTTTTTTTCTGTTCTTTTTAACAGCTGTGACTGTCACTGATTTGGGAAGTTACTTTTACAACCTGTAGTCCTTTTTCTAAATTAATAGAAATGCTTCACCTTTCATGTTGATGCCTCACACCAAAATAATTTCTTTGTTTCAGGTTACCTCTGTTGGTTGAATTGTGGCACAAGGATAAAACAGCTAAAGACCTACTTCTAGGGGTGGCGAGACTTCAACTTTCAAATGTTCTGGCTTCAGAGAAAGCCCGTTTCTTGGGGGGTAATGGTGAACAGTGCTGGCGTCAGACCTGCACTGAAACTGTCAGTGTAACAGCAGCACAAGGGTAAAATTTTTAAAGAGTTACTCTGTAGCAAGCTTCAGATAATTGTTGGCTTAGCATTTCTCTGAAAAAGGACAGCCTTTTCCCATTCTCCTTTTTGAATAGGTAAACAGGCTGCAGAGAACTTTAATACAGGACTGGGAATGGGTATCCAAGAGATAGAGGTTAAAATGCCACAGGCATATTGTGCAGCCCTACACTACTACTAGAGTCCTCATAATAAACCTTTATATAATAATGATCATGGGTAAGCTTCACAGACAGATTAAAGAAATCGAGAATTGGAGGAAAAAATGGTACTGAGGCACTTTCCTGAGTACATTATTTATCAATTACAAAAACCTGCCAGTACTCCAGGAAATAGTTAAGACTCTTAGTTCATAGTATGCTCTTGGATGCAAGGTGACTTGCCAGTGGGCAGGTACATCCATAGAGTGGAGAGGTTTCCTGTGTCAGGATTTTACACTGGGATAGAAGGAGGGTTTTGAGCTTGTTTACATCAGGAGCAGTGTTATTAGTTAATATTCTGTCTGAAGATAAATTCTCATTACATAGAGATGTTCTTTTTTTATGTATGTCAGGAAACTTACAGTTACTTCTGCCTTGTGTCCTTGTTGTTGAAGATGTGAACTGTGATAGCAGTGTCTAGACATTCTTCTATTTCTGTGTGATAATGGAACTTGATTATGATATTAGAAATAAATACAATTAAGACTAGAGGTTTAAAGCTGACCTCAGTCCTATAGATAATTAAAACTTGCTATATTTGACACATAGGAAACTATGGATTACTGGCATGGAGACTGAATATCTCTCTCTGTCATGAAAAATTGTTTTCTGACTTTGTTTGAACTTTTTTTTCTGTGAGAGCCAGCCTGACCTGATTCAGTGGAGAGCTCCTGTATGATCTCGCTGTACATTAAGGTTCACACTCGCTTAAAATAAGATCAAGTTTTGCAGAAAAATTAAGGACCACTAGATGGCATTCTCAAAATGTAGTTCGATCTGCCTTTTGTGGTGTCAATACCTTTCTACCTTTGCTCTTGATGGTGTAGTGTTCTTTTTTTACACTTCAGTGTTAAACACTCTCAGTTACTTGGGTTTCTGAGGTCCCTTACCTTGAATCTTTTTTTGTTTTTTTTGTTTTATAATCAGTGACTGATATAAGGCTGTAAGAATTTAATGCAGTAATTTATGTTTATTTATGTGAAGTACAAACATTTGTTGGGATTTTTTTCCCCTCTTGCAAATAACTGTGTAGAATATTGTACTTTTGTGAAAATGCTTTTGTCTTTTTTTTTTCTTTTTTTTTCTTTTTCTTTTTTTCTGGATGAGAATTTGTCAGAAAACTACAGCTATGGTTATTTTCTGCAGCCTTTTGTTGTAAATTGCTTGATACCTAATTCTGCAGCTTCCAGGCTTCAAGTGATTGTGTAATTGCCTTTGCATTACTGAGTAGTTCTAATAGAAATTATGTTTTTTTTGTTCTTACCAAGTACAGGTCTACACCGCAGTGTATTTTCATGTCAGACTAGTGACTAGTAACTTCAGTTACCCACTTGCTGCATATTCCTTCTCTTAACATCTTTTAGTGAAGAAAATTACTGCTTACTACACTTTGGCTGTCTCATCACTAATCAGACAAACTGTTCTACTTAAGCAGAAACTGCAACTAATTTGAAATTAATTTAAAAATCTGGTACTCTTTCACTGTAGAACAGTAGATACATATTTAACTCATAAGTGGACTTAAAGTTGGCTTTCTCTGTGCTGAAGTGTCCAGAAATGCAGTGTTTGTTTTGTATGCCATGATATGCTTAGACTTACTATACTGTGGATAACTATAAAGGTCCTGTTATTTTAAAAAATAAGGTTAATTAAATTGAGTATCTTAGGATGGAGTCAGCAGCAATGCCTGTATTAAACATTTATATTTCTTACAAAAGACTGCAGGTAAAATTTTGGACCATTATTTTATTACAAGGAAGAGATGTGGACTGTTAATTAAATAGTTTTCCATCTGTTCAAGTCAGAAAGCTTACTGTAGATGTATAAATCACTAAGTTAAAACATTATGCATATATGGAGAGCATGTTTGTACTCTCACAAAGGCAACTATTTAGAGTCTCTGAGCTTACTCAGAACCTTTTATCACTTCAGCTTTGTTATTTTGTTTGTTGTCTTAGAAATACAGAAAGTGACTTGTAAGACAGTTTTCATTAAAATAAAAAATAAAATAAAATTTCATTGCTCTTTCCAGGTCAGGTAACAGAATAGCAGAGCTTTCGTATGCCATCACTTTGGAAGACTATGGGCTTGTGAAAATGCAAGAAGTTTTGGTCTCAGATTCTTCTCAAGTAAATTTTACACAAGTAATAATCCTTTTCCTCAACTCTAAGTTGAGTTTCCAGTTAAAAATCCACTGTTATTGTATCAGTCTATAGGTGCTGATCAACAACAACATGTCCCTCACACTCAGCCTACTTGTGCCCCAGAAAACCATCCACAACCTCGAGAAACTCTTGAATACAGAGCAGCACTGGAGTTAGAAATGTGGAAGGAAATGCAAGAGGACATTTTTGAAAATCAGGTTTAATTTTTTCTCTTCACTTTCTAAACTGCATGAATGCTGGAGAAGCTTTATTAGAATTAGTGAGAAGAATATTAACTGCATTTTTCTTAAGCTTTGTCACTGTTTCAAATAACTAAATTTTGCTCGTAAAGAATACTATAATTTAGGATGTGCACAGATATCTCCATATTCTTAAGGAAGAAGTTTAAATTCTTTTTGTTAGGTGACTGAAATAGATGCTAGATAGTGAAATACGGAATAACACCTCCACAATTTCCTCTTACGTTAGTTTATGAAACACAGTACATATTTTAATGCTAACACTGCATTTCTCCATTCTTGATGGTTTCTACTCTGGGAAGTCATCCTAGGTGTTTATGTAATTTTGTCTCCTACTTCTTTGGAAAAGATACTGAAAATCTAATGTCTGTCTGTTAAAGTATTTTTTCTCAAGTTTGGGCTTACTTTGTATTTTGTACTTAAGGGTAAAAAATATAATTCACTACCAAAATCATACACTGATGCACATTGTTACACAAATCAATGGACAACTGTGTCCAGTTTTGGACACCCCAGTTCAGAAAAGATAGAGATTTGCTGGAGAGAGTCCAACGCAGGGCCACCAAG
>WYEA01004602.1:19322-31365 GCA_033558465.1 Alcedo atthis
GTGATGACTCTGTGATGACTCTGTGATGACTCTGTGATGACTCTGTGATGACTCTGTGATGACTCTGTGACAAGACTTAGTTTTTTTATCCCTTTGCTTTAAGGCTTAGTTCTGCGAGTACCCTCTACAGTTGCACAGTAAAAACTTTGATTTGGTTTCTGAATTGGGGATTTCATTTATTTTTTTTCTCTTTTAAAAGCTTAAAGAGAAGGAAATGGCCCATATGCAAGCACTTGCAGAAGAATGGAAGAAAAGGGATAGAGAGAGAGAGGCATTAGTGAAGAAAAAGGTAAGGAAACTCATACTTACTGAAAGTCTATAATGCGCTGTAAAATTTGACAAGATATTTCATAATTGTTACGGAGAACAAAGGATGTGATTCTTAACATGTATTGGTTTGCAGGCATCTATTCTATAGCAGTGCAAAAAATAAAAGTAGACCCTAATTACAAAATAGTTGTTAGAAATTCTTTAGACTGGCTTCTTTCTTTGTAGACTTTGCCTTTCATTTGCATGGTCACAAATTACTCATACAGCCATCTGTGCACCTGGTAGCCACTTAGTCTTTATTGTATTGAAATGTAAGGCTCTCCATTTTACTTCATTAGGAGTTGAAGAGTTATTTTATCTTAAGTGTCGAAATAAAAATTGTGAGAATTTTATATCATAGCAAGAGTTTTTTTTTTTTTTCATGTCTAAAATACTTTCATTGAAAGAAAAAAAATGCCTTTTGTGTTCTCTTAGGTAGCAGAATATACTGTTTTGGAAGAACAGCTACAGAAAACCTTGAGAGGTCTAGATAAGCGAGAACGACAGCTTTTTAGTGCTGAATCAGAGGTAAAAAGTGTTTGGTCATTTTAAACAATACCATTTAATGAGCTATGTTTATAATGTTTGAGTTTTCAGAGACAATTGTGATCTATGTATAAGAACTGAAATAGCCACAGTTCATACTGATACATGGAAGACTACCAATAATTTAAGGGTTTTTTTCCAACTACACTTTTTTACTTAAATGGAAATTTGGCGAACTTCTAAATTAGTTTATAGCATTACAGAAATGTAAGTTTTCTATTAATAGAATTAATGTCAATTAAGACACCTATATATCATTAATTTTGGGTTTAGTACTGTCAGGTGAACATTGTACATGCATACAAGAGTGCATTGCTTCAAACAGCAATTGCTAGTTGAACCATTGAAATAGGAGAGTGTCGAGAGGGAGCTGGGAGAAAATGTACTTGTTCCTTTTTTGTTATCCAGCAATTTGAGTTCCTATTTCATACTCTTTTTTGTTGTTTTTGTTTGGTTTTTTGTTTGTTTGTTTGTTTTTGGTTTTGTTTTGTTTTGTTTTGTTTTTTCTAATGACAGGGCCATAGAAGTGGTGGGAGAAACCAGTAGCTACCACTGTTTCTAGATATCAATGGGGTGCTAGTCCCTGGGGAAGCTAGTCATCTTAAAAGAGGAAAAAATAAGCTGCCTATTTTTGTAGAGTCCAACAAACTCTTTCCTCTTGTAGCTTATATTAATCCTTTTTGTGCTTGTGAACAAAGCTAAGAAGGCTTCCAACAAAGGGTCTGACTGCTTGAACCTAGTGTCCTGTTCTGTACTTGGACTGTCTATTCTCCTGAAGATGCAGTTTGTGCTGTAAATAGTGTCTGACTTTACCTTTAACATCTATGCAAAAAATCCAGTGATTAGGTTTG
Source organism: Alcedo atthis (assembly GCA_033558465.1). Taxonomy (NCBI): domain Eukaryota; kingdom Metazoa; phylum Chordata; class Aves; order Coraciiformes; family Alcedinidae; genus Alcedo; species Alcedo atthis. The sequence continues at coordinate 21,029 of WYEA01004602.1, forward strand.
ACTGCATTTCATTCTGAGTAAAAGTATTTATTTTGAGTCTCATACATGTTTGTCTCAAAACTTGCTCTAAATTTAGTGAGATTCTGACCTGAGGGTTTAAAGATAATAAAAAATCAGTGGATTCCAAAAGCGTCTAGACGAAATGATACAGGGTTCATTTAGCAGTTACACAGTTTGAGAAATGTGCTGTTTGGAGAGGTTTCTATTCAGCTAGTGGTTATCTGGGCCAGATAGAACTTTCTAGAAAGTTCAAACATGTTAAGGACTGTTTTCCTGTTTAGCTCAATGAGGACTTCTCTCAACATGCTCAGTTTGAAGTGTGCAGTCTTACTTGATCTAAATGCATCTTAACTGTAGCTGTGACTTCATTATTTCTGCAGTGAAGGGGTGTGTCTAGCATTTTAGTTTGTAGTAGAAAGGTAGATATAAAATTTGCCTACTTTCCACATGGGACTGCTAGAGTTACATAAAGTCTTGCTTGACTATTGTAAAAATATTTGTAGGCCAAATACAGTAATTTGCAGGTAACTGAAAGCCAGTAAAAAAAGTATGTAGCAAACATATAGATAACAATGGAATTTCTATTGTTTAATTTCTGAAATGGTTAACTTTTTTCTGTGATGTATAGTTGAAACAGTTCTAAGAAAGGCTCTTAAAATAAAACTCTTAAACATATGGATAAATATACATTTTTATCACTTTTAAGCTTCAAAGAGTGAAGAAGGAATTTCAAGCAGAGCATGATCGAAACCTGCAGGAGCTGCAGGATTCTGTGAGGCGAGCCAGAGAAGAATGTGCACACCAGGTTGATCTAGAAAGGTCAAAAATCAAACAGCTGGAAGAAGACAAGATTCACTTACAGCAGCAGGGAAGTATAGTTAAATTTTCTGCCTCAATCATTTACTTAAGCATTTTTAAAAGTAAGTGTACTAGAGCCAGGGTCTCGAGGCAAGTGCACACATCTTTACATCTTTGTACTAAATGTTTTATGTTGGTTGGTTGGTGGCTGTGTACTGGGATCCATCTCTGTCAGTCTTGTTCAGCAGTAAGGCCAGTTTGCAATGAGGTGGTTTGTTTTGTTTTGGTATGTTTTTTTTTAAAACTGAAAGTCAAACTAAAGTGACAAGCATACATTACATGTAAAACCTAAATAACAGTATGCATTATAGTAATACAATAAATTTTTTGCAATTAACATCTAGCTATACCTCTATGTAGCTTGAATATGTAGTTTTATTTTTCCACTGCAAAAAAAAAATGTTACTCTTATTGAGGTGGTGGTGAATTATCTTACTGTGATCTTTTTTGTAAGTGATAGTTTCATTAAACCAAGAAAAATTTAGAACAAATTTCTAAAATTGATTGTTTAGCAGAGTAAATCCTAGTAACAAGTTCAAAGTACATATTTTATGTAGATTAATCACTTGCTTTGGTGCTTGTCATCTTTCATAAGTGATATCCCACAATAGCTCTGACTAGTTGAAGAACCTGTATCATCCATCAGCCTAAGGCATATTCTTGTATTGGGAGCAATTGTGCTGAATTTTTGTGAGCTTTTATTTTGATATTAAACACTGATAGTAACCTACTTCATTTCACATCAACATATCATCACCTAAGTACAGTGTACTTTTAAAATATAGCTCGTATTAAAAAAAGCTAATCTTGGCTGTTATACTGAACAATCATTGAATTGAGATGAGCAAACTGCAGAATGCTATCAACTTCAAAGTGTTGAGTGGATCACTTCTGTATCATAGATGAATTGTTGGCAGTTACCAATGCTGTATCAGTACAGACAAGATACCCAATAGCTCTTCAGGTTTAAGCAGCTAAATGCCACCACCTAGGAGTCATCTCCCAGATGAATTCTTTTGACTTTGTGTTTTTTGTTTTGGGTTGGTTTGGGTTTTTTTTCTTAGCTAAGTTGCATTTACTCTTTTTCCAAACAGATACACTGTATCAGGCCAAAGATCAGTTAGTTCAGCATTGTTACAGCAATGGTTATGTTTAGAGGACAAGAAAATAAGAAATGAGACAGTAAGAAAATAGAGTTTTGGTATATCCAGAAACACCATAGTTAATTGTACCCTAAGCCAGAGGTAGACTGTTGTAATTACTAGCCACCAGTGATAGTATTCTTGATTAACACATCCCTTTAAAAAAGTATTTCTATTTTTATCATTACAACATCCCATGAAAGTGAGTTCTAAAAATTAATTTTGTTGTATATTTGAAAACTTTTTTTTTTCATTTTTAAGATAGCTTAATAATGTATTCTTTAGTGCCTGTGCTGTGCCATTCCTGATGGCGTAGTTGTCTATCGTACTTTCTCCCAAACGTGTGCCCTGCTGTGTTTTGACTTGCTTTACATAAAAGCTATTCTTTCCAGCTGATCATACTGGTTTTCTTTCTCTGTGTCAGTCTTGCTATTATGTTTTTCTCTCATGCTTTAATATGAGGTGGTAAAAATGGAAGGCTGATGAACAATAGCATCCTCTGTTAAAATTGACTATCACAGTTATATGGAAACAAATTGCAGTGAACTATAGTTTTGTGTGGTTCCTTAGGAAGCATCTATGCTTTCTTAAATCTATTCTGTAAAAAAATAATGGATGCAAAAAAGTGAAAATTTGAAAGTAAAACACAGGTGACCCAGTTGGGAAATTCAAAGAATTAAAATATCGATGCACTAACTTGTAGGCTTTGAAACAGTAATGAATTATCTGAAACATCTTCACCCAGTATTCTAAACTGTTGGATACAATTAATGAGAATCCTTTTATTAACTAATTGGATGTCAGTATAAATGCTGCATATGTGATCTTATTCCGTGATGGAATGCATCAGTTCCATCAGAAGTATTAAGATATTTATAGTTAACAGTACTTAACAGAAGAACTTAAGGTACTCTCAGAAAACACCTTACATAAAATTATTTTTAATTCTGTTCTTGGTATTATGGTATAATGAAAAAATCTGTTAAACATTTGACTTCATTGGTTTCTTTTTGGCATAGTAATTGTTTATTGGCATCATTTTTTAAATTACCCATTTTAAGATGAAAAGCAAAGCTCTCTGTTTATAAAATATTAATCAAACTGGAAGTACACATTGAGGGCAGAGGTACATAGCATTAAGTCATTAGTTACTGAAGTCTTTCTACTTCAACCTTTCTTTTAAATCATTATTTGACTATACAGAGTATTACTTGTTTCTTATTCCAGACATTTCCAAACAAGTTATGCTGGTGAAATTGTATAACTAATAAAGCTTCATGTAGTGGATAACCTTAACTTTCTTTAAAAGATATCTATAAGTCTAAATAGCTTTTTTTTTCTGAGGTTCTTCTGCAAGTCATTTTAGAAATGTCAAGAGCAGTGTTTGTAAATCTTGATCTTGTATATGAGGACAGACATGTTTTTTTTTCTTGTACTGGGCAAAGATACTCTTAAAAATTCTTCCTATTAAAACATTGCTGTATGCCATCATCAAGAATTCATTAATTAGAATATGTAGCTTTTAGTGTCTGTTTTATGTCACAATTGACAGTAGGATGTTTGTTCCAGGGACTAAGGAGTAACTTCAGTTCTGTAGTCTAATTCTTTCTGTGAATGCCTTTTTCTGCTAACTTATATTGTCTTGGTACTTTTAATGTAGCTTTATGAAGCAGAAAATAAGCAGAAAATTTTGGAGAATGAGTTCCAGCAATACAAAGAGCAGCAAAGTAGCAAACCAGAATTCCAACTACAGTCGGAAATAAATCTACTCAGTTTAGAAAAGGTATCTTGGATTTTTCTACTCTTTAAAACTGTCACAATTGTCCATTCATTGATAAGAGAAGTAGAATAAACTTGCATGGATTTTTTTTGCCCATTTTGTTCTACTCTTTCCAACAGTTTCATATTTTTTATGTTCAGATACCAATAAGGACAGCAATGACCTTACTTCTATAGAGGAATCAGTGGTGTTAGAGGCTAAGGCAGTAAAAAAACTTAATCCATATTTTTAAATTGCTACCATCATGATTTATGCTATGGACTCTGCATTTTCTTTTATAAGATTAATAAAAATGAAGGTTTCTTGTGAGGATTAATTTAGACTGGTATCTATTGTGTAAATTACTCTTTAAACTAAGTGTTTCCAAAAGAGATAGTTAATTATCAGTGAAGTAGAATCACTGTCATAACTTGATTTCTTAGATGCCATACATGCTTTCAGTAGAGGATATTTTGCTTAATTAAAACCACAGATACAGGAATTTTGTTCCCAGTATTATTGTGAAGTTTTGAGTCAAGTTGTTGACCTTGAGTCAAATATGCTGAAACAAATTGGGCCAGGCTTCTAGGCAAAAATTAACTCTGTTATATGTCCCTTATACTTGTTAGTATGTGCTTGAATAACATCTGATAATGCAAGCAAATGATTCAAAATGTTTGTCTCTACAGACTTCTAGAACTCTTAGCTTAAATATTTTAGACTTCCTTTTATGTTAGATTTTAAAATAAATCAGTGCTTTAAGTACTTTAAGAAAAGTAATAATAAAACATGTTTGTCTAAGAAGATATCACTGCCTCAGTTAATACTTCATTTTTTCAGGTTACTGTGTCTGCCCTTTGTAACTATTTTCATTGGCCTTTTAATACTATATTTTTGCACAGAATGCAGTGAAGTTTTAAAACATTTTTAAGGATTTATTTAGATAGTAAAGTCAAAGATTCACAATATATACATATATTGTTTATAGAATGGTTTGAGTAGATGTCTGTTTCAGAGAAAAAGAATGTAGTACATATCTTCCATCAACTGCAGGAAAGAAAAAAAAATCTACACACCTTTTAAAGGCACAATTTATCCATCACTGTTTCGGTTGAATTAGTGTTTATAATCTTACTTTGGAAAAAAAAAGGAGGGGGTTGCTAATTTGTGAATCTTAAATTTAAAGGTTACATCAGCAGACTTAGTGCTAAAAACTAATTTTCTTTTTGTATAGACTGCTATCCAATAAAAATAAGGCTATATTTTAAACAAGAAAATGTTCATGTGCCATAATATTTATGTTATATTATATAACAGCTTTAGATTATGTTGTATGTTACGCTACATAAACACTTTTCTTAAACCAGACCCTTTGTGTATATACATCTTTCAGTGATTGTTACTGCTGTTATTGCTGCAGCTGATATGATTTTAATTGCTTTTAGGTTGAACTTGAAAGAAAGTTAGAGTCAGCTACCAAGTCAAAGCTCCACTACAAACAGCAATGGACAAGGGCTTTGAAAGAACTTGCAAGGTTAAAACAGGTATGGAGGTTTTATTTTGTTGTATGTGACAACCAAGTTAATATACTGTTGGAAGCCACTTTATTGCTGTTAGCTACTGGCAGTTTTCATTTTATTAGTGTTTTCTTTGCCCAATTAAAGCTCTTAGCTATGTTTTTTGCAAAAATAAGAACAGCAAAACTGATTTGAGTTTGACATTGAATTCCGGAAAGGCTGTCTCAGGTCTGCAGAGGAAGGAGATTCACATAGCTAAAACCTGACATGATTTAAAAATTAAAATTTTATTGGTCTCATTCCCAGTAATGCTTAGTCAGCACATCCAGAGAAAATATTTTGTTCTGCTCCTAACCATCTTGGTCAGTTACAGTCCTAACTGTTATGTATTTTAATCTTAAGATGAATGAAGAGTAAAGATGATAAATAAATCTTAGCTTCTAGAAACAATGCTTTAAGGTTTGCTGAATGCTGTAAAATGAAGTAAACGAGGAAAGTTTAAACTGGAAATGAATCTTTCTTGTGCTTTTGGAAATACTAATGTCATACTAAAATGTCATGCTTTTTTACTGCTGTGCTTTAGCAGAGCTCATGTGTGTATGTATATATAGTCATACACATCTGACTTGAAAATACTCTGTTCAGACTATCAGGAGTAGCAGATACTGAATCCATATACCTGAGTGTTTTTATGTCATCACCTGTCTTTCATGAATTGCAGTAAACAATAGCTAAACAGTATATGTAAGAATCCCAAGCACTTCTACTGGCCTTGACAAACAGCAATCATTACTCCCTGTTGCAGAACAAGTCTTGAAATACATAAAGCTTCAGAACATAAGTATTAGAAGTTTGTTACCTGTATTCTCACCTACTACCTGCTTGAGGAAAAGTATTTTTGTAATAAGGGTTATTGCTCCTACTGTGCTACTGCATTTAATTTTGGAGAGCAGGGACCTAAGACCACCTTCTTCTAATGGATAACTACCTATTTTAATCTGCAGTTGTCTTTGAAGAGAGTGAATGTGCTTGTATAATCACTATTCATAATTTTTATTTTATTTGCTGCCTTTAAATTGGTCCTTTTATGCCTAGGGATAAAAATATTCATGAATTTTCATCTCCAATTTCTGACATCTCTGTACTTCACAAAGTGATGGAAGAATATAAATGTTATCTCTCTGATTCCCTCTGCTGCCATGAAATATCCAGGGTATTTTTCTTACTGCCTTATTTAAAAATTCCTGTAGAATAAAAGAAGATTGTTGCTTGCCAGATCAACTCTAGTGTAGATTTGAAATTTTATTATAAATTTCATCCCCATAAACCTAATTATCTAAATTTAGTAACATATATGGGTTTCCACTGACCCTCTTGCTGAAAGTGTGAACAAAAATTTTGTAATTCTTGTGGTTTGGTGGTTTTTTGTTTTTTTTTTATACTCTGCTTCATCTGAGCCTATTGGTAAAGTATTTAAGTAACTTGAAAGAGCCAAATAAAGATGAAGCAGAGCTGATCAAAACCCATTACTGTGTTTTAAATGTAAATTTGGAAACTGTTGCTTCAGAAATTCTAGATTTGCTTTAATTCAGATGATTTGTGCAATTGTGCGTAGTTTGACCAATTTATTGTTTAAATTGGATTAGTACCATGTTAATTTTGCATTGCCTCTGGTGAATAGCCACAGGGCTGTAATCTGTGCCAGTAATTTGTCACACCAAAGCTCTCTAGAGAACTATACAAAACATTTGTGTAGTGAGGATTAGACGCTGAAAGCCATATCTTAGATTGTTAATAAATGTGAATGACAAAACCCAGCTGGTAAGTCTTGGAAATGAGTTCTAATGCTTTGTGCCCATTGCCAAAAAAATGTTTAAACAGATATTTCCATTACTCAGAGGTGACCTCGTACAGTCAATCTGTGAATTAAAGAAGCATAATCTACAGGCTAAGCATTTAGTAAAATGCTCTTAGGATTTGCAGCCATAAAAGTCAATATTTCCTTAATTAAAAAGTTTCCTTTTTATTTTGGAGCTAGTTATTAGCTCACATCTGTGATGGTTTTATATTTTGAAGAATGTGAGTTGCAGTACATAACTTAAAGTATGGGACTGTTAATAGAAAAAGCTCTAAACTTCTCCACGTCTAGGATTTTGAAAGTTAAACAGTGCCAATGGTATCCAAAAATAGATCTAAAGTATGAGGACGCATATATATCATGCTTACCTGTGCTTAGCAAAATAAGAAGTTAGTTGGATTTAAACACGATGTGTAAAGCTGAGGGAACATAGACTTTATCCAACTTTGCTCTTTTTTTTTTTTTTTACTCAGTGCAAGTCTGTATTAATACTTCATTTATTATACCCTTCTTCAGCACTAGAAGACAAGAATGTCAACAAGTTGGCTGTGTATCTATGCACACAGGTCGATTTCATCATTTCCAGAACTTTCAAAAACTGTAAAAGTTTGCTGACTGGGAGATGATTCTTCAGAGTTTTTATGTAAATGAGCATTACTTATGAAAGCAAGCAAACCATTTACACAAAATTGCATACATGATTACAGACATCAGTACCTGAGTACAACAAACTATGTAACAAATCAAAGCTGGCAGACATGCTATTTTCAGCAGTTGATAATTACTGTTATACTCAACCAAAATCTCAATGTACATGCATATGTTATTCAGTGTTCTGGGAGAAATTTTAAAAGTCTTTTAATGTGTTTGTGCCCTACATATCTGTTAAATCCAGCACTGGTACATTTGTTTAAAACAACATAGACTGTATTGGCTGGCTGACATTCACTCTGTCTTGTCCAGTGTCTTGCTTATCCACTCAGTACTTAATTTGATTAATTTATAAGTAATTTAGCCAAGGATGGGATGTAAATCTTTGTTTAACTGAAAAAAAAAAACAACCAAAAAAAACCCCAAAAAAACACACCCAAAAAGCCCAATAGTCCAAGTCTTGGTTAAAAACTGTGTCTTGAAACCATCCAGGCCCTCCTACTAACTTGTCAGCTCTGGGTTATTTTCAGAAAACTTTACTTGAGTTCCTTAGCTTCAATCGTAAGTTTTTTCCCACAGACTTGCATGGTATGTGTGAGTGGGGGAGTGAATAGCGGCTGCTATTTAGCCATTGTTTAGTCTACTGTATGTATGTTTACATCTCCCTTTTGGATTTATAGGCAGCTATGGCAAAATAAAGATTGTGCTTCCTTGATTGAAGAGCCTCTTGACTAGAGCACCTGGCGGCATACAGGGATTCTTTTATGATCTGATTATAATTGAAATTTTGAGGGTTTTTATTACTGGTTATTTTTTTATTTAATGCTGATATTCTTGTAGTACCGGATGTTTCAAAACATGAATCAAATTCCCACCATGAGCTCCTGAGACAGCATTCAGTGCCTCAAGCAATACATTAGAAATGAAAATTAATGAAGAAAAGTAGTAAAACATTGAAGTAAATATCTGATTAGTTTGTGGCTTTCTTTGCATTGGATTTACTCTGTTTATGGGGATGTAAGTGGAGGAGGATTGCAGAATACTGTAATAGTAAAAGAACAGAATATTGGTGATACATTTTACCAAGTCGTGGAAGGGAAATAAAATGAGAAAAGGAACAACATGACTAGCAGTGCTAACATAGTAGTGGAGGAGAAGGTACCTGGGCCAACTAAGAGTATGTTACAAAAATAATTTTCAGAGTAATTTGCACAGAATACTCTTGGTTAATCTGTGTGTGCCTCACTGTCACTGTGGCTGATAATTAGCTGGTGATGCAAGAATAAAGTTTCTGTATGTTATCTAAGTTTCTAGTGGGTCATCTTCTATTAATTAAGTTGCCTTTTGTCCAGCAGCGGATGATTGCAGAGTTTTCCCTTAAATAAAATTTAAAAATGCAAAATTCTGGAAGTCTAAAAATTGAAATTCTCATCGTTCTTACTGTGGCTTTAAACAGTATGAGTGGCTACAGTAAGCAGTTGGGAGTAAATCTGAAATGTTCCTTATACTTTAGGATATGTTATAGGAGAGTATTCCCTCTGGAAATGTGCATAACATGTCAAAATGTCAAAGTCTTGATTGAGAATTTTAAGCATGTATATATATTTGTGTGCACTTATTTATATACTTAAAATACTTTGTATTCAATTATGTTATATATGTTTTACATATACCTAGAATAAAATTAAGATGTTACAAATAGATTTAGAAATGGCTGAACTTTGCTATATTAGTACCATGAATGTGCATATATTTAAAAGTGTTATATTTATACTACTTTAATTTTGGAAGCTTGCACAGTAAATTCTGCCACATTTCAAGTGCTACTGTTCACAAGAGTTTGATTTCTTCCCTGGTTTAAAAATAAAAAAGTCCTTGTTGATTCAATGGATAATTGCACAATTTTACATCACAATTAAATTTCTTCTCATGTTTATCTGAAAGGAAGTCTTACCCAGTGTGAACTTGGAGAAAAAATGCACTGATACAAGGGTGGGTTTTTTCACTTTAAGGAGAAAACAAAAATTCAGCACTCTACGACTTTGAGTTACCAAGAGTAATTTGAAACAATCAGGTTGGTATTATGAGCATATTGCTGAATAGTAGAAACCTACTGAACTTTCCTGCCTGAAATAGTAACATATCAACCTGTCACAAAACCTGTAGTCCCATGTGCTTATGGCCAGCACACAGTTATGTCTTTACTTGGGAGCTGCAACTGTTAGAACACTAAAAATTGTTCCTTATATGTCTTTAGAAATACACTTCATAAATTGAATGAATGGATTAGAATTCTATTCAGTGTAGTCACAGCTGCATGATGATTTGGGTGTATTGGGTGTATCACATATCTTATAATTTATCTCGTTAGTAGGCAGATATGTTATTTTGTGCTGGTGTGATAATCTTGCTGTGCTAGTATTAACTACTACTCAGTTTTTCATTAGTTTTCCAGTATTATTACTCAGGTGATGTCAGGCTGGGGGCTGATGTACTAGAGAGCAGCTCTGGAGAAAGAGACCTGGGGGTCCTGGTGGACAGGGGGATGGCCA
>WYEA01004604.1:0-10646 GCA_033558465.1 Alcedo atthis
AGAACCTGATTGCACAGTCTCAGTCTGGTACTGGCAAGACAGCTGCCTTTGTCCTGGCCATGCTCAGTCGTGTTGAATCTGAGAACAAGTACCCACAGGTAAAGTTTCTGGAATGGAACTGTTTTGGGGGGGAGTTGGGGGGTGTTTTCTGGTGGGCTTCCAGGGGGGTGGGCTTCTTTGATAGTCAGTTTGTAGCTGGATGGACCTATCTCTGTGATGCTGTTTCTGGGGGTGGGGATTTGGGGACCTGTCAATATGCCTTTAATGCAGAATATATGGATTTTATAGAAGCATAGAATCGTTTAGGTTGGAAAAGACCTTTAAGAGCATCAGCTTGTCCCTGTCAGTCCCTGCTTTGCAGCATTCAGTGAACCACTTCAAGGAGGAGTTAAATCTGGGGGGGGTATAATTCTGGGAGAAAAAACAGAGGCATGTTGCAGGGTGAAGGGGGTTAAGTAAGTGGAATTTGGGGTGGAAGAGAAGATATGTGTGGCCACAGAGCAGAAATGCCAAGAAAGGGGATTTAAAAATGCATTTTCTTTATAAGGTGAGCAGTTTTCCCAAGGCTTTCTCTTAAAAAATGCCAGTTTTCTCAGTCTTCACTGTAGGTGTTGGGTTTCTTGTCACCATTGTGACAGCAAAGTGTCTGCACTTCCAAGCCCTAGGAGCAGAGCTGAGCATGGAAAGGCAGTGAGGAGGTGACTGTATCGTATCAACACATTCTTTCAGTCTCAGGATGCAGAAGTGATGGGCTTCCAGAACCTTCAGCTGCTCCCATGTCTATCTTTAGGAACACTTAAGGATTCTAAAAAGTAGGTGTGATAGTGTTGCACCCCAAACACTGTTGTCCTTCTGTCCCTCCAGTGTTTGTGCCTTTCCAAACATATGAGCTGGCTTTTCAGACTGCAAAAGTGATTGAACAGATGGGAAAGGTTTACCCAGAGCTGAAACTGGCCTGTGCTGTCCAAGGGAATAAATGTGAGTGAGCTCCCAAGGGGCTGGGAAAGAGACAGGGATTGTCAGGGGGGGAATGAAGAGAGGCAGCTGCTGGGGGTATTCTGCCCCTGGGCCGGGTGTCAGCTGTGGCACCCCCTGCAGCAGCTGCCAGGAGGCTGCTGATTTCTCCACTCCAATGCAATATTTGTGTCCTTTGAGCATAGCAAGGACCTTTGATACCTATTTTAAAGGTTTGGGGTTTTGTACAGTCCAGCAGATCTGGACCAGACAGCACAGAACAAGATAGTCCCTTCAGCAACAGGCAGCTCAGTGTCCCCCTGGGAGGAGCTTGCTGTGGGTGTATGAGCCCAACTGGTCTTGCCTGCTTCTCACACACCCACTTGCAAGGGCTTTTTAAAGCTTTATTATTATTATTGCATTAAAATCATGTTCTTGCCTTGAGTGGTAGTTTCTAAACGACACTCTAAAAACTCAGTTTCCAATTCCTATGTCTGGCAGATGCATTACTGAAACTAGAAATAGCACTGGCATTTAGAACTGAGGACAATTCTCTTGTGGAAATTGTTTCCAACAATGTCATTTTTTCACCTCAGAAGAGCTGTGTCTCAACCATAATCACTGCTGTCCATTCCTCTCTCTGGTTTCTAGTCATTTATTGAAAAAAAAACAACTTTTACTTATAAAAAGGCAGCCTTTGCCTCTTGGTTGTTGCTGCAGCAGTTCACTCACAGTGAGCAGAACTTTGTGTTCTGCTGTGGGTTCCAGGCTGGCTCTGTGCTGGGGCAGCCTCAGCCAGAGAGTGGAGCTGAGCCTAGGGGGGGTAGAGGAGGCACCCCCAGTGTGCCAGAGGCTCAGGGCTGCCACTGGGCACCGAGACAGAGGCAGCAGAGTGAGGGCCAGGGATGCTGGTACCACACAGACGAGGCTCCCACTCGTTTTCCCCTCCTTTGGAGTAAAGGTCTGAGCTGTTGGCACTACCCCCCAGTGGAGCAGGGAGGGATCACCCAACCTCCAGCTTCCTAGAATTCATTTCCCTCTCCTCTGCAGTATTCAGAACAGGAAATAAAAAGGAATTTTGAATAGACAAGGCTGAGACATGATTTGCTGTGTGTTTACATGCTAGGACATGGAATTAATTTACTTGGCACCATCGTGTCCCAGGAGTAAGTATCAATTTTTATAGCTTACATGAAAATAAATCTTTTTATCTCCGTACAGCACAATGAGTATACTGTATGTACATTTGCTTCAGTTTATATACACAAATATTTAAGTACAAGGACACATTGGGAATGGACAAACTGGTTCTTTTCTGCTCTAGAAGGAACTGAGGGGAACGGGGAGTTTTGGGGAGTGCAGGTCACGTTGCTTTGCCTTGGTCACGGGCAGGTGCCAGCACAGAGAAGGGAACGGGCGAGGGCTGAGTCTTGTCCTGTTGGTTTTGTACACCAGGGAGCACAGGCAGCGAGGGCAGGGCAGCAGTGACCAAGGCTGACCTTGCCAAGGGGGAAAGCTTCCAACTTCAGGCTGTGTCCATCGCTGTGGGGTGCCAGGAGCAGCCTCCCCTGGGGCAGAAAAGCCCCTCTCCCTTCAGCGAGCTGCCCCAACTGCCCTCCCTCCTCTTCCTCAGCCAAATCCACCGTGGTTTCCTCTCTGGGGTGGTTGCCTCTCGTGGGTGTCACCCCCAGCCTGCAGTTCCCCACCGGACAACACAACCACCCCTTTGCAGACGCCCGAGGCTGAAAGTACTTTTCACAGCGGGGGTCGCTGGGTCTCGTTTCCCCCTGGAGACCCTTCAGGAGCCCTTCAGTTGATCTCTCCCTCCGTGAACTCTTCCTTGATGGACTGTTTACGAGCTTTGCAGTCCGGGAGGTCGAACCCAAAGTCTGCCCACTCGTCGGCCCCGCCGCGGTTGGGGATGGTGATGGTGTGGCGCACACGGAAGTGCACGGCCTCCATCACCCGCTGCCGCTGCAGCTCCCCGGAGCTGCCGATGGAGATGGTGGAGGCGTTGCTGCTGGAACGGATCAGCTGTTGGGCACCGTAGTCGTGACTCTGCTTGAGCTCCTGCAGACCTCGCCAGATGATCATCCTGTACTGCTCCGGGATCTTCAGCGCACCCAGATCCTGGAAGAACGACACCGCTGAGGCACAGCCGGCGGAGACCCCGAGCTTGTGATTCAGGGGATGATTAAGGGAGCAGGGCTGGCACTCCCTGCGTCGCTCACTCCCATGGGTGAGCTCACATTCATAACCAATGGCCAGCTAGTTCCGACACAGCTTTGCAGGTCAGAAATTCTGGGTTTTTTTTGGGATAAGTTCACATCAAATTGGTAAATGGGAGGGAGGGGGTGCCAGGCTGGTTCCTCCTCTGGTCCTGGACCAGGAGATTGGAGCAGCACTTGGCCCCCAGGGTGCACCACACATGGTGGGGACTCTAACGGGCTGTTGCACCGCTGTGGGCTGGGGTCAAAGCCAAAGGAGGTCGATGAGCTCAGGACTGGGGGGTCCTGCACCAGAACACACAGGGTGGCAGTGGAGAGCTGCCAGAGATGTCGAACACGGAGACTCAGTGGGTGTTAACCAGAGAGGACAACAGGTATGCAATTAATAATTAATGACAAACGCTGTCTGGGACACACAGCTCAGCGACTTGGGGCAAGGTCTGGCCGTGCCAAATGTTGCCTTTGACAGATGGGCACGGAGTTAATTCAGAAACCAGTCCACAACCAGGCTAAAGTGATGCAACTGACCTCAGCTACCACCACCAAACCATCGTGTGGCCACCAGGCTGATGGCAGCTGCTGCAACCCCCTGGGGACAGGAGCTTTGTCCTGGTCCAAATACCAACTCTGGGATTGACAGGGCTTGCTGTGGCTCAAGGGGCTTAAGACTATTGTGGGGCTTTTTTCCTCACTATGCTGGCAGGCTGGGGGAGCCCCTGCTTTGGTGCCACCCTCACTGTTGTCACCACAAGCCTGCGATGTAACCACCAGTGACAGCAGCAGAGGATGGATTCTCTGCACCAGCTCAGGTACTTCCAGCACCCCCACTGCTGGTTTTCTTGGCACCATTGGCCTGACCTCAGCTATTTCATTCCAGGGTTCCCTTCATACAAATGTCCTGGGCTTGACTCCTTGATTTCAGCCTCTTTTGTCTTAAAGATTAACTGGGGAAGATAAAACCAGAAGTGCTCCCACCAGTTCATGGGCTGTGGGTTATTTACTGAGACCTCAGCTGTGGAAAATCCACCTGAGGTCTGATCTGAGGATCTTTAGCTCTGTTTCTGACAGTCTGGAGGAGCTAATTGGGACTACCATGGTTGCTACTGATGACTGAGCTACTGCTAAATCTGAAGGACCAAGAGAATTCCTAAACAACTGTAAGTCATAAATCCTGGGAGCACATGTTCTGTATGACCCTGGGTTCACATTTTCCCTTTCCTTTGAAAGAGTTTTGTCCTTGCTTTTCAGATCAACAGCTGATAGAAACAAGTGGTAAGAACAGATCTTCCCAAAGCATTTACCTCTATGGATAGGTTCTGCAGGTGGTAAATATTCTGTAACCCTTGTGAAGTGAAATAGTCGATGCAGTTTGGACACCCCAGTCCTGTTAAAAAACTGCAGAAAAAATTTGGAAAAGAAAAGTGGCATTAACTTCTCGCAAATAAAAGCTGTTCTTGCACCATCACTGCTGGGGAAAACCCTGATCCAGGTCCCTGGTGAGGCCATGGGCTGCCAGGACCTGCCTCGGGGGGATCTATGGGGGCACAAGGCCAGGCCAGGGGAGCTCTGGGGTGCTCCAGCCACTTGGGCAGCGTTTTGTCTGGGGCTGGTGCCACCCGAAGCATGACTTTCATTTCACTAATGTCAAAGTGAAGAATGGGACTACGTGCATTCCTAAAAACTATGTGGGTTTTTTCCCCTCCTGATCATCAGAGGTTTCACTCTGTGACTTGGAATAACCTGTGGGAGCTCGAGCACCTCTTGATAACCAACACGTACCAACCTGCCTGCCTTGGCCGGGGCATCTGTCCACATCTCTGTGGTCTGTTTAAAGACCAAAACATTAAAAAGTGGCTGCAGAGATGGTAACACATCCCTGGTGGAAGTAAACCATGTGGAGCCACTTCCACACAGCGCTAGTAAGGAAGGGGAAGGGGGAAAGTCACAAAGCCATGTTAGACATGCAGAAAGAGACCCTCGTTTGGCTGTGTTTAGTTTCTAGGTGATCCAGACAGAGGTGTGTGAGGGCAGTAGAGGTTTATAATGTGGGTAGCTGGGCTTTGGTTTCTGAGATGAGGAGAGTGATCTGTGTGGTTTTGTGGGCAGTGATTCCTCGGTTGGGACCAGTGGCAACTTGACCAGTTGCTAGACATCTGGAGGTTAGAGCGAGGACTACAGCAAGAAAGGTCAGAGGACAAGGTAGAGCACAGGAGGCTTTACCTACCTGACGAGGCTGGGATCAGGGTTATAGGGTGGAGGTGGTGTGCAGTGTGATCCAGAGACCATGGACTGGGATGAGTGGCCCCCATTCATTTCTCCATTGGGTTGCATGGGGTGACTGTTGAGCATTCCGGGTCCTAGGAACACAGCAAGTAGATCCATTAAGACATCACCCCAGCCCTGCTAACCACCCTGTGAGCACAGGCTGCTGCCACCTGCTCTTCCCAGCACAGTGAGGACCTTACCCATGGGCCCCAGACTGGGTGTGGAGCCGGAGCTGTGCTGTGCTGGCTGCCCCACCAGCTGGTTGACAGAGGGCAGCTTGTTGATTCCTCCCCCATGACCTTTGTTCATGGGTGAAAGGACAGGACCGTAGGAGGAAGGTGACTGCAGCTGGCTCCTGCTCGAGGAAAGCAAGTGGGTGGTCAGGCTGCAGTGGGTGGGATGGAGCTGCCCTGCCCTGTCCTGAGCAACCCTCTGGCCAAGCAGAATTCCTGCTGGTGAGGGGTCTAGTGAGGAGTGGCTGAGGGATCTGGGCTTGTTCACCCTGGAGAGAAGGAGGCTCAGGGGAGACTTTCTGGCTCTTGACAGCTCCTGACAGGAGGCTGGAGCCATTCTCCCAGCGACAGGACAAGAGGAATTGTCCTCAGGTTGCTCCAGGGGAGGTTTAGGTTGGACCCAAAGAACAAGACCCAGCGCTGGGGGCTCTCCCAGCAGCGTGACAGGGGCCACTCCCCAGGCTCTCCCTGCTGTGGGCTCCTGGGGGCTGTGGGGGTACTTACTGCCTCTGCAAGAGCTGCTGCTGCTGCTGCCGGTAGGAGTCAACCAGCTGCTGTGGGACCAGCTCCACCAGCTCCAGGCTCTCCTTTATCTTCATCAGGATCTCAAAGTTCTCCCGGCCTCGAACCTGGAGGAGGGAACAAGCCCAGGGCTCCACTTGGTTCCTGTCCTGCTATCCAAATGGCCCTTTTTTTCCACCCAGCCACACACGGTGCTGCATCACTGTGGTCAGGCAGTACTTGGGGGTCAGAACTCTCATGGATGTGTGTACTCAAAAGGTGCTTTTGCTCCTGTTCTCTAGGTCTCTGCTCATCCCCAGTGCCTGGAGGAGACTGTGCAACCCCATCCTGCCTGACATCCCACCCCCGGGGAGTTTCTGGCAGAGAGGACCATGCCTCAGCCACCCCGAGCCGGGCTCTCGCTCAGTGCAGCTCACCACCACGTACAGGCACATAATACATCTCCTCGTCGCCGTGCCGCCGCTTCTTAACTCCAGTGCTCAGCGCTGGGATGCCCTGAGGGCTCTGCTTGAACGCTGGACAGGAGAGAGGGAGAGCAGAGTGTTGGCCACGGCGGGGCAGGACACGGCCGGGACCACCTCTGCAGGATTTAAGTTCAAGCCGTGCTGGGTGCTCGCCAGGGTTCTGCCATTGCTAGTGCCTCTTTATGAGGAGTAATAATAATGAAAAGCAAATATATCTGGCTGTGAAAGCCCAGCTCAGAGAGGTTTGCACTCTGGAGGAAAAAGGGAGCGGGTTCTATCTATGAGACATGAGATTTAGTCGAGAAAGGTCAAAGCATCCTGCCTGGGTGTGGATTTGAGCGCTGGGGGCTCTCCCAGCAGCATGGCAGGGGTCACTGATGTCGCTCCTGGAACACAGTGATTCTGGGTGTGATGGGCAAGGAGCTGAGGCAGAGGCGTCTGCAGGGGATGCAGGTGAGGGCCAGGAGCTGGGGCTGTGGCAGAGCAGTGCCCTGAGCATCCCCCCCTCCCCGGGGCAGGGCACTCACTGCGTTTGTTGGCGTTGCCGTTTTTCGCTGCGCTCTCGTTCAGCGCCTGCTGCTCCCGGTAATGATCTTCATCAGCTTTCCTGTCCCTGCCCGGACAGGCACAGATCCGTCCCTCGAACGACCTCCTTCCTAGCACTTGGCCGCTGGTAGGACAGAGAAATCACCAGTTACCTGCTTCTGCCTGGAAATTGATGGAGGCTCAGCCCAGCACGTTCTGGTCCAGCTCAGAGACCAGGCAGCTATCTGCCTCCCACCCCCTCCCTCTGATCAGAGCTCAGGGAGCAACCCGGCCCCAAGGTGCTGAGTGCAGGGACACTTCAGCATCAGTCACCTGTGGGAAGAGGAGCATCCCTGGCAGAGGAAGGCTCCAGCTAGCGGGAGGAGCAGACCCTGGCCCTGAGCCACTGGTCCCTCTGTTCCAGCCCTTTTCCCGGACAGCAAAGAGCCCTGTGGGCTGGGGCTTTAAGGAGCTGCCATGTCCCGTTCCCCTGGGGTGCTCTCTGCAGGGCAGGATTGCTCCCCGAAGGCCCCCAGCCCTCCTGCAGCAGGGAGGGATGCCCATCCTAGCTCCCGTAGCCACTCACTCTCTGGTCTCCAGGGTGATGATGATGAGGATGGGCCTCCTGTTCATTCCTCCCACGCAGCTGCTGTTGCACATGAAGTTGTACAGGATGGTGGTGAACTCGGTCCCCACCTGCCCGGGAGGGGAGAGCAGGTGCTGAGCAGGGAGTGACGGAGGGGGAGGCAGGATGAGTCCCCCCAGGGAGTGAAGAGGAGGGGGAGGCGGGATGGGGCTGCAACCCTGGCAGGTGAGCACCAGGGAATGGGGGTGTGGGTCTCAGGTGAGAAGAGGAGATTTTATGAGGACTGGGGGATCCTGGGGTCTCCCAGGGCAGGACTGGAGGGGATCCCCCTTTTCACCCCACTTCCTAAGAACGGAATTCTCAGGGATGCTTCACAGGGCTGGGAGCTGCAGCTGCTCAGACACAGCTGCCACCCACGCGGGGAGCAAGCAGGGGGTGGCCTTCGATGTGCAAGGGCAAGCAGGACAATCCCGCCCTTTGCCTCCCACCAAAGGACCCTATCCCCAGTGGGGTCACCCTCAGCACCAGCAGAAGCCTGGCTAGAGGCAGGGGCTGGTCCTGCCCCCCCTGCCCCGGGAGCAGCCAGGTACCTGCGGGGGCTCGTAGGGCACCATCACGCTCTGCCTTCCCGTCACGGGGTCATCCACGTACTGGGACAGGTTGTTGCCTTCCACCCGGATGAGGTGGCTGGCTGGGGCCGACTGGCCTGCAAGGAAAACCTCGGCGTTAGGGGACACGGCCGCGCAGGACGCTGGCCCCGCCGGAGCAGCGCTCACCGTCGTTGAAGTCGCGGCCGAGCTCGTGGTTGGGGCAGCGTTTCACCACCTCGGTGACGTGCTCTGCCTTCTTGTAGACGGGCATGGCCCGGATGATGGTGCCCGGGGGCGGTGGCGTGGACACTTTGATTTGGATGGGACATGTTTTTGCGATCTGACAGTAGAGTTTCTTCAGCAGGGGGGAGTACTAGGGGGAAAAAAAAAAAGAAAAAAAGCACCGTTTTGGTTGGAAAAGACCCTTAAGATCAAGTCCAACCGTTAACACAGCACTACCAAGAGATACCCATCACCTGATGGTCGCCCCTGCTCTGCCCCCGGCTCCAGCGCTGCTGCGGGGAGAGTGCGGGGCTCGGGCTGATGCTCCCGGCTGCGCCGAGACAGGCGCTTCTTCTGCTCCCTCGGCTCCTCTCACCCACCCGCCTGCTGCTTTCTCACCCCTCCGAGTGAAATGCGAACACGGCGGCAAAGCAGCAAATTAAAGTAATGACTTGTTATAAAGCCAATTACCGCCTATCGCTTGGCAGCCGCGCCGCGGGGACGGGACCAGCGCGGAGCTGCTCCGGGCGCCGGCAGAGGAATCGCGGCAGCTCCGCCACGGACCTGCCAGCGCCTGGCAGGGAACAGCAACCAGAGGAAATTCAGCCTGTCTTTGCCGTAACGGTCTATTCTCCGGGCTCAATATTTGTTTTTCCACTGGAAGTGTTGAAATGTGACCAAATTCACCCACACTACATCGTACCGCTGTCCACGTAAACCAGATAAAACCACCCGCTGGGTGCGGGGCTGGGCGCTGTGGGAAGGGTTTCCCAGCTAGCCCAAGAGCTCTGGCAAAGCAGGAGCACCCACTACACTGTGCCTTGGAGAAAATCCTGCTGAAAATCAGTGTAAAACCTCATTTGTACATCACTCATTCTCCTCTGGAAACATTACCCTGAGTCAAGGGCTGGGGCGACCCGAGGAAATCCTGCATAATGTCACCAACAGAATCACAGCTAATTGTGGGAGATCTCAGAGTTTAGTTCTGCCGAACACGTGTGATACACTCTGATCACGACTCGGATCCTCTGCGGCTGCCCAGGTCGACCACGAGCGGCTGTCTGGAGCAGGGACGGTGTGGCACCGAGAGGGAGGAGGCTGCGTTTAGCTCCGAGAGGAGGAGTGGGAAGGCAGAGTCTGCCCTTCACCTTCCCGTAAGCGCTTGTCCCGGCTCCCAGGTGCGGGGTGTTCAATTCCCTTCCACCTCACCAGTGCCACGCTGTTTTCCATCTCCCAAGGAATGTGTTTGCTATACAGGAGCCCACCCCTGCCGCGCAGGGAGAAGCCAGTCCGTGCATGGCAGGGCATGTTCCTGCTCAAAGTATTTTATCTCATCCCCACAGCATCGCGCCTGGTGCCAAAAAAATACCACCGTGCAGAGTGTTTGTTGAGGAGGTTAAATCTTGTCCCGAGCCATCCAAATACAGGTGGGCAGAGGCCAGCTCTGCTTGCCCAGGGTGGGGGGTTTCAGCCAGGGCTGCCTGAAGCAAGGACTGGTTTCAGCCAGGGCTGGGCAGCAAGGACTGGAGGGGCATCAGGAACTGGCACAAATGGTTCAGTCCTTATTTGCCCACTGCCCTGAGCCCAGTTCAGTGCAGCTGCACCGTCCGTGGATTTGCAGAAGTGGTCTGTGCTCCTCAACCCTCCTGCCCTCCCTGTAGGAGCAGATCCACCCCTGGGCTGAGTGAGACTCCTTGGCTCATTGAGCTCCCACCAGGGCTGGGCAGACTCCTCCTCCACCCTGAGAGCTGCTAAAGAGGCAAATGAGATAAACCATTCTCAGGTGGCATTTCTAGGGAAGGTCAGAGAACATATAAAGGGGTGAGGCTCTTGCCTAGCCATATGGCAGCAGCTTTTGTGTTGTGAGGATGTGTGGGACTGATGGCTGGCTGGCAGCAGGTACCAGCTCCTAGGAGGCAGGTTGGTGGAGCTGTGTCCAGGGGTCAGAGCCTGCTCTGGGCAGGCAGGAAGATGTTGTGATCGTTAGAGGCTGGGACTGGGGGGTGTAACAGGAAGCTGAACCTGGTAGCAAGAATTAATCCTCAGCACTGGAGGCA